>PVKH010011389.1:0-17777 GCA_004027955.1 Chaetophractus vellerosus
ACTATCACTGTGATTTTCAATCAGCCCTGCTTCCCCTAATGCTGGGGTTGGAGTTAAAATGGTGGCTACTGGCCTCTTTCCAACTTGGACAGGTTCAAACTTTAGCTGTTCTTAGGATTATACTTTAGCCAGCTGAGCTTACTAATCAGTAGCTGAAGTCAGTGGCTAACCGTCTCTTCCTCCCTTGTTTTTGGGAAATGGAACTTCCAACTCCAGCCATGGAATAGCCCCTGAGCTGGCTTGCACCACCAGTGGAGGATGGGCACTGGCCCCCACAGCGTGGAGTACTCTGCTCATACAACTTCACTGCAGATGGGCAATCTCCTCCTTCCATTCTTTCTAGGATGTGTGGGATGCTCTTCTGGTCTCCTGGGCCCCCCAAACAGGTGCTTTAGATAGCTCTGTTTAGGTTACTAACTGCCCTCTAGGATAAACTGACTCTTGGAATACCTTTCTCAGCCACCCTATCATTACTTTTTTTTGGATTAGTTTTTTATCCTGTAGGCAATAAAAAGTAAAATTATAAACCAAACTTACAATAATACTGGCATTTATGTTTATTCATGTCATTACCCTCACTGGAGATCTTTACCTTTTCATGTGGCTTCAACCAATTGTCTATTGTCCTTTCCTTTCATTCTGTAGAACTCTCTTTAGCATCTCATGTAGGGCCAATCTAGTGGTGATGAACTCCCTCAGCTTTTGTTTATCTGGGAATACCTTACTCTCTCCCTTAATTTTGAGAGACAGTTTTTCCAGATATAGAATTCTTGATTGGCAATTTTTTGCTTTTAGCACTTTAAATATGTTATCCTACTTCCCCCTTGCCTCCATGGTTTCTGATGAGAAATCAGCACTTAATGTTATTGGGGCTGTCTTGTATGTGACACATTGCTTTTCTCTTCTGGCTTTCAGAACTCTCTCTCCATTCTTGGCACTTGACAGATTGATTGCAATATATCACAGGGTTGGTCTACTAGGTCCATCTTGTTTGGAGTTCATTGGGCATCCTGGATGTCTAAATTCCTGTCTTTAATTAAATTTGGGAAGTTTTTAGACATAACTTCTCTGTACATTCTCTCTCTTTCCTTTCCTTCTGAGCCTTCCACAATGTGCATATTAGCGTGTTTATTGTGCCCAACAGCTTCTTCAGCTCAATTCACTTTTCTATATTCTTTCTTCTTTCTGCTTCTGAGACTGAATTGTCTAATTCTTCACATTCTCTGATTTTTTCTTCTGCCAGCTCCAATCTGCTGTTGAACCTCTCTAAGGAATCTTTAGTTTCTGTTACTGTGGTCTCCATCTCTATGTGATTCCTTTCCATAATTTTTATCTCTCTATTGATATTCTTTTTGGGTTCACCTATCATTTTCCCAATTTCGTTCAGCTCCCCCTCTGTTTTCCTTTAGCTCTTTGAGCATACCTAGGACATTTTTTAAAAAGTATTTGGTATGTCCCAAGTCTGGTAGTTCTCATTGTTGGTTTCTAATGCTTTAATTGTCTCTTTTGCCTGGGCCATTCCTTCCTGTCTCTTTGCATAGTTTGCAACCCTCAGTTGCATTTTAATGCTCATTTTGGCATTTTAATATGCTATTGTTGAAATTTAGACTCTGAAGCATCTGTTCCTTAAGTTTGTATCTAGTTAATGTTATGACGGAGCATTTCCTGAATGCCAGGAGCTAATAGAGAGAAGGGCAGAGGGGAGGGGAGGGGAGGGGAGAGCACCCATACCAGTCTTTGCAGATTGATCTGTGCAATTGCTCTCCTCAGAGTTTATCCATACAATGAGTTTAGAGAATTGTGCTAGGCCAAAGCATATGGGCCTCTGTGATCCTTTCTACTCATGTGCCTTGTCTTAGGTATGCATGAATGGCCATAGGGATTCCCCATTTACTTGTTTCCAAAATGTCCCTTTATCCATTGGAAGCAGTTTCTTCGCAGTACTAGACATTACACTATATGTCCTACAGCCAGCCATCTCTTACCCCAGGCAGCATGCCTTGACTGTCTCCTTCATTTTTCCGTAGGAGCTCTCCATGAACTGCCTCTACACACAGGGCAAATTCTGGGATAGTGAGTACCAGACAGATTGTTCCTGACATATATGCTCTAAATATGTACACAAGGACCACTCTGCTCTCTCCAGAACTGGGGCCAAGGATCCTCAGTGGGAGTGTGGGCCAGCTATGTGCCAATCTGGAGGGGTGAGGAAGGTGCCAGCCAAGGTGCTATGAGATCCTGCCACTTTTAAGTAGCCTTTTCTTGATATTCTCCTCAGCCTGTTAACTGCAGTCCTTCAACTATTTCTAGAGCTCTGAGAAAGATGTTTCTGCCAGTTCTTCCTTGTTTTGTTCAAAGCTTCTGTGGGCGATAGAGCCCTGAAGTGTCTTACTCTACTATCTTGATTAGGATGGGGCCTTCCAAAGTATTTTTTTCAGTCTTATGTAATAATTCCTTAAAGACTGGCAAATTTTCTTTAAGGAATGTAGACATATATTATAGGCATAGACTATAACATATTTTTTTAAAGATTTATTTTATTTGTTTATTTCTCTACCCTCCCCCACATTGTTTGTGCTCACTGTCTGCTCTCTGTGTCTGTTTGTTGTGTCCTTGTCTTCTTTTTAGGAGGCACCGGGAACCGAACCTGGGACTTCCCATATGGGAGGGAGGCGCCCAGTTGCTTGAGCCACCTCTGCTCCCCACTTGTTCTGTCTCTCATTGTGTTTCCTCACTGTGTCTCTTCGTTGCATCATCTTGTGGTGTCAACTCTCTGTGCCAGGCCATCATGTCAGCTTGCTGTCTTGCTCGTCTTCTTTAGGAGGCTCTGGGAACTGAACCTGGGACCTCCCATGTCATAGGCAGGTGCCCAACTGCTTGAGCCACATCCATTTCCCAACATCTTTCAATAGAGATTTTTTTCTATTATAAGAGCAAGACAAAGATATTTTAGAAAACTGAAAAAATTAAAAAAAAATGTGGTGAAATAAAAATAACCCATAATTCTATTATCCAAAGGAGTAATTCTCAATCACAGTGATTTTGCTCCCCAGGGATCATTTGTCAGTGTCTGGAGGAACTTTTTATTTTCACACAGGGGATAGTGCTACTGTGTTTTAGTGGTTGAGGGCAAGAATGCTGCTCAACATCTTGTAATGCACAGGATAGCCCCCCACTTTCCCCATCAAACAATTACCTGGCCCAAAATTATCAATAGTACTGACACTGAAAAACCTTAATCTGGAAACAACTTTATTGAGATATAGTTCATATACCATACAATTCACCCATTTAAAGTGTACAGTTCAATGGTTTTTGGTATATTTACAGATATATGCAATCATTGCCACAGTTAGTTTTAGAACAGTTTTATCACCTCAGAAAGAAACCCCATACCCTTTAGCTCTCACCTCTATGCCCACATTCCCACCACAACCATACAGTCACTATTCTACCTCCTGTCTCTTTAAATTTGCCTGTTCTGAGCATTTCCTATAAGTAGAATCATATAACATGTGGTCTTTTGTGATTGGCTTCTTTTACTTAGCATAATGATTTCAAGGTTCATCCATGTTGCAGCATGTATTGGTATTTCATTCTTTTTATAGCCAAACAATATTATGTTTTTGGATATATCACATTTTGTTTATCCATTCACCAGCTGATGGACATTTGGGTTTCTCCCATTTGACTATTAGGAATAATGCTGCTATAAACATTCATGTAAAATTTTGCATGGGCATGTGCTTTTATTTCTCTTGGGCATTGTATTAGTCTTCCAAAGGGGTGCTGATGCAAAGTATCAGAAATCTGTTGGCTTTTATAAAGAGTAATTATTTGGGGTAAAAGCCTAGAGTTACAAGACCCTAAAGAGTCCAACTCAAGGTTGCTTTCTCATCAAAGTCAATTGCCACGTGTTGATGCAAGATGATTGTTTATTTCTGCCTGGCCTCTCCTTCCTGGTCTTCCTTTTCCTCTTAAGGCTCTTGGGCCCAGCTTCTTCCCAACCTCAGCTGTAGGATGGCATAAGGCTTGTCTCTCAGGGCTTCCTCTCTCTCAGCTGCAAACTATCAGGCAAATGGCTCATTTCTCCCTGGGGCCCCAGAATAAAAAAAATGAGAGTGCTCTCTTTTCCTGGTATGTCTTCTTGTGTGAGTGTCTGTTTATGTCAGCCCAACAAAGGGGTGGGAACTCAACCTGAGTCACGCTCTATTGACATGGTTGAATCAAAGCCCTAATCTTAACAGGTAATTTAATTAATACAGCTCAGCTGAATCTAATGCAATCAAAGTGCATCATACCCAGAGGAACAGATTAGTTTACAAACATAATCTTTCTTTTTTTGGGATTCACAAAAATAATCTCAAACTGTCACAGGCGTATACCTACTTGTAGAATTGCTGGGTCACATGATAACTCTATGACCATTTGAGGGACCGCTAGACAAAGTGGTTGCACCATTTACAGTACCATCAGTGGTATATGAGAGTTCCAGTTTTTCTACATTCTTAGCAACACTTGTTATTTTCTGACTTTTTGATGCTAACCATCCTATGGGGTGTAAAGTGGTATCTCTTTGTGGTTTTGGTTTGCATTTCCCTGATGGCTAATGATATTATTATTTGATGTGCTTATTGGCCATTTTTATGTGCTCTTTGGAGATATGCATATTCAATCCTTTGCCCACTTTTAAATTGTGTTGTCTTTATTATTGAGTTGTATGAGTTCTTTGTGTATTCTAGACATAAGTCCCTTATTAGATATATGATTTGAAGTTATTTTCTCACATGCTATGGGTTATCTTGTCATTTTCTTGATAGCATCCTTTGAAGCTCAGGTTTTTAATTTTGATGAAATCCCAGTTATCTATTTCTATTTTTCTCTTTTGTTGCTCTTGCTTTTAAAGAATCTATTTCCAAATCTTAGATTATCAAGATTTACTCCTATGTATTTTTTCTGAGAGTTTATAGTTTTAGCTCTTAACATTTAGGGCTTTGATCCATTTTGAGTTAATTTTTGTTTATGGCATGAGGTTAAGGTCCAACTTAATTATTTTTCATGTGACTATCCAGCTGTCCAGCATTATTTGTCGAAAGATCTTGACACCTTTGTTAAAAATCAGTTGACCTTAGATACGTGGTTTTACTTCTGGTCTCAATTCTGTTTCATTGATCTATATATCTATCCTTATGCCAATACCACACTGTCTTGATGACTGTTGCTTTATGGTAGGATTTGAAGTCAAGAAGTGTGAGTCCTCCTACTTTGTTTTTCTTTTCTCAAGATTGTTTTGGCTATTGTGAGTACCTTGAATTCCATATGAATTTTAGATTACCTTGTCAATTTTTACAAGGAAGTCAGATGGGATTTTTAAAGGGATTGCAGTGACTCTGTAGATCAATTTGGGGGATATTATCATCTTAGCAATGTTAAGTCTTCTGATCCAAGAACATAGGATGTTCTCCCATATATTTAGATCTTAAATTTCTTTCAACAATGTTTTTAGTTTTTAGAGTATATATTTTTCACTTGTTTTACTAAATGTCTTCTAAGTTGTATTCTTTGGATGCTATTGTAAATGGAATTATTTTCTTAATTTCATTTTCAGATTGTTTATTGCAGGTATAGAATAAAATTGACTTTTGTATATTGAACTTGTATATTGCAACCTTGCTGAACTCCTTTACTAGTTCTAATAGTTTTTAGTGGATTCCTTGGGATGTTTTATATACAAGATTAGGTCATCTGCAAATAGAGATAGTTTTACCTATTCCTTTCCAAATTGGATACTTTTCATTCATTATCTCGCTTAATTGCCCTGGCTAGAACCTCCAGTACAATCTTGACCTAATAATGTTTTGAAATATCATTTTTTAAATCTTTGGTTATAGCTTTTGCTACATAGAGAGTTTGTGCTAAAAAGGGAAATACTTGTTGAAGCTTGGATTCCCTTGGAAGTCTAGGAGATTTTTCTTTTCTCAAATTCATCTCTTACCCATTTTGCCAATTTTATCAGCTCATGCCATTAATTTCTCTTGTTTCACTTACCTTTGGGGAATCTTTTAGAGAAATCAGGAATTTTTCCAGCTCTTTATACTAAAATAGATGAACACTAAAGTCTCTTGATACATTGTACCAAGAACCAAAACTTTGCTCTATCAAAATCCATCAAAGGTATTCTTGAACAAAGAAGAGATTCTTATCAACATCATAGTAGGTTTCCATCTAACACAGGTATTGCTGAGGGTCTTTTAGAATTACAGAATTATATATGCAATGCCATGGCTAAAATGGTTTTAGAGATAATCTAATCTGACTGGACACACCTCATCCCAATCATTTGTCATCCACTCTAGAATAAACTGAGTTCTAGAAAGGTTAAGTCTAGATAAAAAAAATGGCAGAATCAGAATCAGAATCAGAGATTGAAATTAAGTCTTCTGATTCCTAGTACAGTGCTCTTTCCATTGTATCTATAACCGCTCCTGGAACCTAACAACCAAGACAGTTAGATACCAGGAAAGTTATAGATTGGTGGTGTATCAGAGTCCCTATAGAAAACAGTTGGCAAACTCAGAAGAGGATAATTCAAGGATAAACAATTCAAGAGGATAAACAAAAATGCAAGTGTAGCTATACCATAAAAGATTTCAGTAAACTGGAGTTAGTAGCAGCAGAGATGTTATCATCTCTAAGCCAAATAGTTGAAGAGAGGGAGTAGGAATTGGCATCTTAAAAGAAACTGCATAGAGTCAGCTGCTTCCATTAAGCAGAGACATTTAGTGAAAGGACAGAGCCAGTCCAAAGTGATCTGGAAGGAAAAGAGGGGAAAAAATATCGTGAACTCATTCTCCTCTTTCTCTCTCATCTCTTGCTGGAGTGCCCCGTTGTGGAGTGCTAAGCCCAACAGGAAGCAGAGAACATGGGAGGTCTGTTGATGTAGTTGAGACAGTTCAGTCTTTTGGAGCAGAAAGTAGGGTGGAGAAGAGTAGAGTGGGTTTGGAGGGAACAAGGCAAGATATTGAACACTGTGGTCTAGAGCAGGGGCTTAGTTGCAATGAATTGTAAATATGCCAACAAGAGGCAGAGATCAAACAGAAGCTTTCCATGCTCTTTATTCCCAATCCAATGCAGATATTATTTCCTGTGAACATTCTGTGGCTCTGGATGGCTTTTATTTCTTTGAGATTGGGGGCATTCGTCAGTCAGGATTTGGGTGGGGGTATTGTCACGTTTAAGCTAAGTTTCTGAAGGCATTACAGGCTTGTCCCTCTTTATTACCTTCTCTCATGACATCCAATTATGTCATCCAATCATAATTTTCTAATTTCACTCAGAATACCAAAAGGGAACAAACAAGATGGACTTTTAACAGGAAATTTGCAGATATTACAGTCATTTTTCTAGTTATAATAGTTATAGTATATTTTTGGGAGAGGAGCATTTAGATTTGGTATAACTAACTTAAGAATTATAGATAGGAAGACTATATTATATATAATTTATTGTCCAAACTAGGACAGTTTTAGGTATGAAAGAAGTCACTATTAATAATTATGCTAGCTCATGAGGGCTTTGCCAGCACTGCCCTCACCCGACCTGTGCCCTCCAATAAATGACTTCCTGGCAAAAAAAAAAAAATTATCCTAGGAGGAAAACATGTTAAACAGTCTATTCCAGGCAAACCAGATATTTTGTTATCCTATGAACAATTGCCACTCTGTTAATCCAATTTGTTACTCATGAGAAGAAAAAAAAATTGTGACTTGGTGAGGTCAGAGTGTTCCAGGATCCCTGTTAAAGACTTTTTGAGGGTCTACCATAACATACCTTCCCTTGAAAATTGCATAATCTTATTAAATTAGTAGACTTTCCTCTGCCCAATTTAAGGAAGCAGTCTTGATCTTGAAAAAAATATGAAAGAGTATTGAGACATTTTTAAAGTTAATAAAATTTTTGCTAAACTTAAAAAGGATGATGAAAATGTAAAGTCTTAAAGCTTTTGTCAGTATGTAAATACGTAGCATTATACTGTTAATTGGGTGACCATGGGTTTGTCTAAACCCTAATAATGTTTGGCCCTGACATTTTAAAGTTTCTGGGAGTTGTATTTCTGCTAAGTGGTGGAGACTAAAATTCATCTTTCAAACATATATTTCCTGGAAAACTTACCCAGTGGGACTATGCTTATGTAAAGGTAGAGCAAAGATACTCCTTCATAATAAAGTATTTCAAGACAATGTGGCTCCAGGAATCTAAACTGTTCCGTGTAATAATGCAGGTGATTGTCAACATGATCTTTTTATATTTGAATTTTGACTTCCCAATGCCAGCAAATTGCTGCCTATTCTTGGAGAAAATATGTATTGTGTGTGTGAATGTGTGTATATGTATTCTTTATGTATTTGAAATTGAGACCTCGTTACTCTAGGGAAGATATACAGATATGATTTCCTTGTATTTTGAACTGGCAAAGAGACTGTATAAATAAACTGACCTAGGTTTGGAGTAGTTATAGTCTAGACTAGAGTGTTGATGTCCCAAATACAGAGTAAAGACCAAATTCAAACTTGGGAAAAGGGACCAATGTTGGATTATGATTATTGTGCACAATGCTTCTACCTCTGTATCTGATAACACCAGTAGGCACAATTCACCTTCTATTCTGGTGTTAGTGTGTGATTACCTAGTCGAGGTCACAGGGCATGTGCCAGAGACTGGCTAGCTAGCTGTTCTCCATAACTGGGTTTTTTCTTTCTATGCACACAAGATACCTTTTCTAGTCTCCCGTAGAGTTTGGTGTGACTTGTGTATTGATTTCTAGCCAATGTAAGAGAAGCTGCAATGATTGAGGTGCTGTACTTTCAGTGTTGTCCCATTACGAACTCCAGTGTAGGATCCTACATGCCATTTCCCATCTGCCAGCTTAATGCAGATGAGCATAGTGATCATGGAAACCATGCGTTGAAAATGTGAACCTACAAGATGGAAGGAATTTAGGTTCTTGAACAATATCTTGGAGGAGAAAAACCCAACTGATAAGGAACATCTATCTAACTGCTGCTACTTCCCTTCAACTTTGCCTTCCAAATCTTGTGCAAATGGCTCTGACAGATACTAAATCTGAATCTTCTGGGAAATGAAATTTTCAGGCTTCTAGCCTCTGTGATATACATGGAGGAGTTTAGAAGAATGAGGGTATTCCAGAATATTGATAGATAGAGAGACATTTAAGAAATATGCAACTTATTGAACATCACCAAGGAAAACTTTTCCTTTGTTTTTTTTTTTTTTTTGAGGTACAGGGGGCCGGGGATTGAACCCGGGACCTTGTATGTGGGAAGCTAGCACTCAACCACTGAGGCACATCAGCTTCCCTGAATTGGTTTTTTTGTTTTGCTTGTGGTTTAATTTTTGAGGAGGCACCAGGAAACGAACCCAGGACCTCCCATGTGGAATCGGGCACTCAACCACTTCCTTGTTTATTGAATCAGACTACTTGTCACCACTTCCCCTGCTACCACCTTTAACCTAGCCACCATCAACGCTAATCTACATTACTAAAATAGCCTTCTAACAAGTCCTTCCCGAAATCATCTCTATACCTGTGTAGTCTTTTACCTTTCACAATAGGCAGTGATTTGTGAAATCAGATCATGTCACTGCTTTGTTCAGAATCCTCCTATAGGTTCCCACCCCATTTAGAGTAAGATTCAAAGTGCATACCCAGTCTGTTAGACACCAATGACCTGTCTTTCCTTCTCCTATCTGTTTGTCTTTTTCTCCAGCCACTTTCTGCCTCTCTTACTCACCTGCATTCACAAAAACCTTGGATAATTTCACAAAATGTGAAAGGTACACTCTCACCTCTGGAAATGTGCTGTTCCCTGTGCTGTTCCATCTCCCTAATCACATAGCATGTGCCCTCACTTTACTCATGTCTCTGATAAAATGTTACCTTATCAGTGAAGTCTTTCCTGACTAAAGTATTTGAAAAAGCACTCCTGGTATCATTATCCCTTGATCTCTATGTGTATATATGTATACATATTTGTTTTTTTTTGTTTTTCACAAATGTAACCCCAAGTACCTAGAACAATTTCTAGCATGTAATAGGTATTTAGTAAATATCGGTAGAATGAAGAAATTAATTAAAGTAGCTGAATGGTATTAGTAAGAATTTAAGAGAAAATCTCTTTATGAAATTCAATACCACAGAACCGTGTTGATAAAGGCTTCTGAACAATGCATAACAAAGTCTCAAAATATTTTTGACATTTAAAAAATTATATTCTGAGTAATACTGTGATGTTTGCTGTCTTCAAAATGGCTTGCGTCTGTCAGTCCCAGCACCTAGAAACCTGAGTCTCAGGTACTATGTGTTTGCAGTTCATAGGAGTCACCACCAGATGGTGGTATTTTCATTTGGTAAAAAGTAGTTTTGCCTTCAGAAATATGAATTCATAGACAAAAGAGACAAGCTATAAAAAATAATAGTATTTTTAATAACAAGAACAATATAATTAGCCAATAATATATTTGGACAGCACAAAATATCTTTAAGGGTATTTCCTATGTCTGAAAACACTTTCACAATCTGAATCACTCTAAAGGGAGTAGTATCCTTAATTATACTGGCTTGGCTTAGCCTTCTTTTTAAACAAGGATATGGGGAAGCCATTCCTACTTAGATACAGCCCTAGTGGAATTTTCTTGTGGATTCAGCTACTGTTTTGGAGTTTGAAATGTTACAGGTTAGTAATGTGATATTGATTAACCTCCCAAAATGTTGTTTTGGGCTAAATAATCCTGGTATTATGTTCACCTTTTTAGTGAATCCTTGTCACCAACCAACCACTGACAATTATATGGGAATATCCTGGTAATTGCCTAGTTTTTTCATGTGCCCCAGACCAGGTCTATGCCCAGTGAAAAGAAAATGGAATATTGTCTTCCAATCCAGTTCTTGTGCTTTTCAAATTTTCGTTTCCATCATCTACTTCTCACCATTCAGAGTACTGTGAAATTATAAAGAATTTGTCTGCATTCAAATGGTCTCTTTATATTTTCCTCAGTCATATTATGATCCTGTTTCTAATTTCCTTGTTGTCAGAATTTGCATTTTAAAGCAGCAAAATCACCTTTCTTTTTTGAAACATTATACATCTAAATTTAATATATCAAAACATATCTTTTACAAGTCATTATTAGATTATTAAATTCCATTTTCTTTTATAAGAGAAATTTAAAGCTATTGATTTGAAACATCAGATTGATTTGCCCATTTATCTTTGTGCTAAAATAGCCCTCAACTTTGGAGATAAAAAGTCTTTTAAATTAAAATAAATTCCTAGTGGGAAAACACTTGAATTTGAATTTATATGTTACTCACTATTTAGGGCTTGCTTTATACATTACTGATGGCATTACAATTGCTTCCTAAATTTAGGTAATGAGATATTGAAAAATTAAATGACAGATGGGGAAAGTCCATTGAGATAAATATTTTGAAAATGATTTTTCTTGGTGGTGATAAAACACTCTTTGCAGATGAAAACTCTTTGAAAGCTCATGTCAAATAATTTAGGATTCTGACTCGATCAAATGAAATAGGAACCAAAATAAATCATTCTAAAAGATAATACACTCAATCTGTAAATGATTAAGTAAGATATGTGTGCGTGAGATGGTGGTGCACAAAGCTTAAGACCACAACAAAAGTCGACTCTTAAAAACTTAAGGAAAACAATTAAACATTTGAGTAATAAATTTAATATATATTCACAAAAAGATTGGAATAAATCGATTTAAAGAAAAATCACTTCATAATTTTTGAAATATACATTACTAGTACTCTGACAAGGTGATCCCTGCATTTATACAATCTAATCCTTTAAAAATTAATCTTGAATGGTATACCTTATAATCATTTAATAAAATGCTGTGTATATTTTCTTTGCTTGAGATATGCATGTCTCTTAGAAACTCTTAAAAGCACCTAAATTTGAAATAATAGTTGAACTATTTTATGCTTTAGGAATGGCTAAGAATGTTTGCCAAAGCTGCAACTTTAGAAGCAGATAGTTCAGACTTAGACTTAGGATTGTCCTCTGCTTTACCCAGAAGCTTGTTGTTCTAGTTGGGTGTACCTCTCAGTACTTAATCTTGCCAGGTTTCCCCCCAATTCCCATTCAACTAAATAAAACATTTCTAGAAATGATGAAGTGTGCATTTACAAACTTTTCCAAAATTGTGTGAGTTAAAGACTTCTAATTCTACCTGTGACACACAATACATTTGTTTTAAGAGCTAATTTTGACATACTGCTAAGACTAAAGGAAAACATTGTAATATTTAAGAGAAAAGGGAAAAACACTCAACAAACAATTAGTATTTCATAGAAATGAAGGAAACAACTATTTACAGACATGCATGTTTCCAAGTTGGAAGCTAATTTGCCATTTTATTCAAGAATGTATTTCTTAGACATTAGTATAAAGCTAAAAAGCAGTGAATGTAATAAGCTTGTTTTACAGCCATTTAGGCAGGCCTTTTCATATACATCTTAAGAGTCTTGCTACTTTTCTCCCATTCCCCAAACATTTTTTTTCCCTCTGCAGTAAAGGCCAATATTATATTGTGTGCACAGGAACAGTGTATTAATTGAGTTTATACCATTATTTATTTACTATGAAGATGACAGACAAGAAAACATTAGTAAACTAAGCCAAGATTTGATTTAGAAAAGATCCTCCGAAATTCTGTAAGAAATAAAATACTTTAATTACCACAGTGTGTGATCTGTAGGTACACATCAAATGCACTTGAGTGTTTGCACAATCCCAGCTGATGGCACTAAAAAGAATTAACCAGAAAATCTGTAAAGCACATGGAAACCGACGAATAAAAAAGGAAATCAAATCACCTCAGAACAAAGGTGTTAGTTTAGCAGTTTGAAGTTGCAGAGCCATTCTTGCTTTTCTTAGACCAAGAGATTACTAATTACCCTTGCTTTCTTCCTCTCTCTTCCTGTATGCTTTATTTAACAACTGAATTTCCTCCTGGTAGCCATCCCTCTCTTGACGTTGCCTTTTACTGTTCTGCCTGTGTGCTTCCACAGTGTCTGGAATGGAGATGTTGATATCGCCATCAGGATTACTCGTGGGCAAAAAGAGGGAGAATGAGGCTGTTTCCCCTAAATCACATGAAACGAATCTGTTTTCTTTCCGTGAATAGCGTAGAGATGGAGACCTGACTTTCGCGGAGGACTGGCTGATGTTGCTGATTATGGACACGGTGTCCAAGGCCTCTTCATTGTCACAAATTTCAAGAACTTCCAGGTGTATTTTCACACTGGTGTCCTCAAAGGTGGAGGGAGAATCCTCTGAGTTTGGTTCATGGCCAACACTTTTGGATCGATAGACTTCTATTTTCTTAGATGCTGGGGTTATTTTTTGCCCTTCTGCGCTTACCTCGTAGGTGGAAAGGGACAGAGTTTTCCCCGTAGGAGCCTGGAGAGACACAGTCCCCTGGAATGCACACAAAGGAATGGCAAGGGCACCTCCAGAGCGCTGGGGACAAAAGCAACATCATGATTACTGAAAGCTCACCTCTGACATTAGGCCATTTAGAAATTCATTTTATTCATCAGAAGGGTAAAGTTTTTCTAGATCAGGAAAACCTATTTCCCTAGAAACCTTTGACAGTTGTGAGATTTAAATCCTGCCTGGAGAGCCCCGTGGTTCAATTTCTCATAGGTCAAACAAGATCTCTAAATGATGGTAGCCAGGAAGCTTTTGTTGAAAATAAGGAACAAATTTGCACAGCTGAGGGCAAAATGTGTGTAGTGATGGAAAGCAATGGATGCTTGCAAGGGCAGAATTTGGGCGTAGAATTGGGTGAATATTAGTGAATATTTAAAATCTGGAATTGCTTTTATATTTTTGTTATATGTTCACTTACATAAAAAAAGTTTGTATAGGATAAAAGAAATGCAGACTGCTTTATCAAAATGCACCTTTTTTTTCCTGCTTAGTATGCCAGAGAGATAATTTTAAAACCGTGACTCTGTCTAAGTATAAAGGATATTTCAACCATTAGGTTGGAGCGTAAATAGGAGGAACCAAATGTCATCAGAACTGCACTACAGTGTGCTTACTTTTCCACAGAGAAATCACAGTCATGAAAGTAAACCCCAAAATAGAGAACTCCCCCACATTTCTGCAAAAACTTGCCTGAAAGTTTGAACTTTAAAAATTATACCTGATATATAAAAACTCTTTTAAAACTGTACTCATCACTGGGAGGTCCTTAAGAAATGAAAAAGAGAATAAGATCTCTCTTTTAAAGATCTGTCCTACATATTGTTGATTCATGTCATCATATTAGCTACTCACACCCCTTTATTTGTATGTGAGTCTTAGAAAAAGAATATACTATGCCGATCCTCTACATGCACCAGACCACCATGCTAATTTAGGATGACCAACCATCCCGGTTTGCCTGGGACTGTCCCAATATTAGCACTGAAAGGCAAACTGGAATGGTTTGTCACTGTATTAGGCATGGGCCCATTGCATCTGGATCCACGGGTGACTAGAGGAAGCTGAAGATAAGGGTCTTACTATTGGAGAATATTTTGGATCTCCTAATTTGGGTAGTTTTTATGGGAAGATCCATCATAAGCTTCATTAGGGGTGCTTTCATGCCTCACTCCTTGAATTTAGGATCAAAGAAAAATACAGTCTGATTCCAGTCAGGACTGGGAAAGACGTGTTATCAGCCTTTCCCAGTCGTTCTCTATGGAGAGGTTTCACATGCTTTTTACCCATGGGGGGATGTAGGACTGTGACTTTAGGGGCTTGTACTATAAACAGGGCCTTTAACCTTAAAAATTTACACTGTTTACAGTCAGTTTACCCTTCTGCTGAGGCAAAAGAAACTTTATCAACTCCACATATATGATGGCTAAAGCAGAAAAGACAGAGGAACAACAGGTTCTTTTCTGCACCAGAATATTGTTGAGTGGATTTCAGTGGTAGCAACTTTTGACAAAGGGGAGGTGGCCTTCATTTATTTTTTATTCATCCATTTATTAAACATTTGCTGAGTACTTATTATGTGCAGGACTCTGAGCTCGCACTGGGTATAGAGAGATACTCATCTCTTCCTTCAAAAAGCTCAGAAGGGCATGTGAAGGAACAAAATACAATTTTCAGCTCTAAGTGTAGTAACAGAGACAGGGACCAAGTTCTGTATGATTCAAGGAATGACTAACTTTGGTAGAGAAATTTCATAAAGGGGTAGCATTTGAAATTGGTCTTAAGAATGAGTAGGTATTTCCTAAGCAAATAAATGCAATTGTGGCAAGCTTTCAAACACAGGGCACAGCATCTACAAAAGGCTTGGCATGTTCTGGAACAGTGAGAGGTGTCCCTGGAAAGATGATGTTGGGGTGAGATGTGGAAATTGAGGCTGGAACCATAGGTTAGGGTCAGGAGTAAAGGGCTTAGGTCACTAAACTAAGGAGTCTCATTTATTCTGTAGGCAAAAGGGAGTCACTAAAACATTTTTACAAAAGTGAGCAATGAGATGTTTATATTGTGTTTTAGAACTATCACTGCCATGGGTCTATAGGAAGGAAAGACTGGATTCAGTGAGATAATTTAGGAACTTGTAACAATAGATCGAGGTTAATTTGCATAAACTGGAGTCCTAAGTCCCCTTCAGAGTCCTGAGAAATATTAGTTGGGGTCCACAAATTCAACATGAGAAATTTATCAATTTAAGGTCTCCATATTCAAATCTACTTATCATGAGTACTGCTATGCAATTTTATTGTTTGTGCTTATATTTTTGTTTATGATGGAGATTATATTTTTTTGATGGACAAGTTTCCATCATGGTTGAAAAACTGAACCTGACATTTTACCCTTGCTGAACTTAGCCCTGTCTTACAAAAGAGCACATGATAATTTCATGGCCAAGAAAAGATTTATACTTGCAAGTGTAATCGGTCATGAATTTATAGGGCCATCCTGAGAAAATGTTTTTGTTACTAAAGAAAGAACTTCTGTTTGCTTTTTTTTTTAAAATCAAAACTGATTGAAACATTATTCAGTCAGAAAATTTGGCTGTCATTTAAAAATGTGAATTATTAATACAGGCTTCTTTCTTTATTCTAAAAGCTAGTTGATGTGAAAGCTTCTTGATGCTCTATTGCAAGAAGAAAACAAAATAACCTTACCTCAGCACTTAAAAAATTGTTCGCAAGTTTTTCTGTTGACATGGTACACTGTTTTAAAAAGTGCTATAAGATATATTAGTTTAAAACAGAAAAATATGATGAGAAAACTGAGTGTCCAGAAATATAGGCATGCCTATCTTAAAAAAACCCTCACTGTAGCATCAATGCTATAATTATGTCTTTAGATGTACCAACTTGTATCACTGATGAGTAGTTAACATATAAGCATATGTGAGCATTTTTCTATACCTGGTTTTACATATCCACATAATGCAGATTTCAATAACTCCCACATGCTAACCTTATCTTCAAATGAACAAACAAGCAGTACGGAGTTTATTGAGTTATCAAATAATACCTTATTAAAATTGGTATTTGAGAGTTACATAGTGCCAGGGGTTTTAGTTAAATATGAGGTCTGCCTTTTCTGAAATAGCAAACAACATCTTGACTCATTAAAATCATTTTGTGAAACCTTCTTATTCAAATGGATAGTCTCTGTTAGAAATAAAAACAGAGAGACAGATTATTTAGAAATAGTTCTGAGTTTACATCTGCCAAGCTGGCTTCAGCAAACTAGTACTGTTGATTTAAATTAATTTAGTGATTTTGATTTTATTGGTTTGGGAATTATTTGCTGGATAAATTTGTTATTGTTTTAGATTTCTATAAGAACTATAGATGTAAGGAGTTTGTCCCCAATTTTCATGTTTGTATGTTTTTAAGCAAAATCATAAGAATTTTAAATTAACAGTAAGGTACATAGAATTTTTTCACTTACAAGGGACCTGTGTATTATTTAAGTTGGAGAAATGCTGCTCTAGATGAAGCTAATAGGAAGCTTAAACTAAGGGAGCTTATCAGGTATAGAGATCAAGGAGGAAGCTGACAGAACTTGAGTAAAATCGACAGAATTGTCCACCTTTTTTAGGAGTTTGGAGGGAGGACTGGAATAGAGAGAGATCAGAAGCCAGGAGACTAGATTAATTGAGCTACTGTTATGTACTAGGTCTGGATTAGATGGTAGGACTGTAGCAATTAGGAGACTCTGATCTCCTAAGAGCCTATAGAATACAGGTATGCTCAGACTCATAATTGCATTTCTGTGGGATTAGTGCCACAGCAGACCTAGGTCAGGGTATTATGGGAATATGGAATCACAGCACCTAACCTGGCTGGAATGAAAGAAAAAGCTATCTGAGAATTCTTCCCAGAGTAGGGTTCAGTTTCTACAGAGAAGCAGAAATATTTGCTAGCACTGCTATCTAATCTAACATTGTTTTAGACACCCTAGCTGGGCAAAAATAAAAAGGAAGGAAGGAAGGGAGGAAAAGCAAGGGAGAGGGAGAGGGAAAAAGAGAGAAATAGAGAAAAAGGAAGAGAGGAAGGGAGGAAGGGAGGAAGAGAGGAGGGAAGGAGGGACGGAGGGAAGGAGGGAAGGAAGAAAGCCGAAATACAAATATTGAGTAGGAAGAAATAAAATTATCATTTGCAGATGAAAATATTGTTGACTTAGAAAATTCTGGAGAAT
>PVKH010011390.1:0-17795 GCA_004027955.1 Chaetophractus vellerosus
AGTGCCTGAGCAAACAACTTAGAAACAAAAATACAGATAATAATGTCGGGTAGTGTTGAGAGCCATGAAAAAAATCACAGCAGAGTGAAGAGAGAGAGAGTGCTTGGGTGGATGCTGTTTTAAGTAGGAGGGTCAAGGAAGACCTCTCAGCAGAGGTGACATTTGAGCAGAGACTCAAGTGAATGGAGGGGTCTCACTACCTCTGCATGTGGTGAGGGCATTTCCGGCAGAGGGAGCAGCAGCTACAAAGTCTTGAGATGGGAAAGGGCTGTGTGTCCACAGGAACATCGGGGCCGTCTGTGCGGCTGCAGCAGGAGACAGGGAAATTGGCAGATGTTTGAATTTTGGCCCCCACAGGGTGGAGCACAGCGGCTGAAGGTCCTTCCCCACATCTTGTCCCTCAGATCTTTCCGCAACCCTCTGGAGAAGGCAATGCTACCCTGTGTGTTTATGGAGGGAGGACTGCAGTAAGCCACTCTGAGCAATTGAGTGAAGTGTTCTGGTCACACAGCTGGGACACGAGACCAAAGTCCTGTGTTACAGGCTGTACTTTGAAGTAATAATAATAATTAATAATAATAGATTTCTATTTCTTATTGAGGAGTCTGTCCTCAGGCAGAATGTGCTAAGTAATGCTTCACCCTTCTTGAGTGCAAAGTGAACTTAGTGTCTTGCTTCAATGGAATAGAGCATAGAAAGAGAAAAATAGTAATTTTGCAGTGGAGGAAGCTGGCAGACACTACCTAACCAAGTGCTCAAGGTGGACATCCCAGTGATGTCATGTGAGTATGTACCATGTACCTCTGAAGAGGATTTATGACTAGATGTGGTGGTTGGAAGCTTTATGGACCCCAGAAAAGTATGTTCTTAAAGTTAATCCATTCCTATGGTTGTGGACCCATTGTAAGAAGGATTTTTTGGTGAGTAGGATCTTAAGATGTGACCCTCCTCATTCAGGGTGGATCTTAATCCTCTTCCTGGAGTCCTTTATAGGAGAATGAAATTCAGATGGAGAGAAGAAGCCATGGAAGCAAGAAGTTGAAAGCAATAAAGCCTGGTAGAGAAGGGAGAGACCAGCAGACACCGCCATGTGCCTTGCCATGTGACAGAGCAGCCCAGGATTGCCAGCAGCCAGTCTTCAGGATGAAAGCATTCCCTTGATGATGCTTTGATTTGGACATTTTTTGCAGCCTCAAAACTGTCAGCTTGTAAGTAAATACATCCCTATTGTTAAAAGCCGACCCATTTTATGGTATCTACTTGAGCAGCTTAGCAAACTACACTAGGGCACTTTACCTCCAGGAACATGTAAACCCAAACCCAAAGCTGTTGCCCCTCGTCTAACCATGAGAAAACATCAGATAAACCTAAATTGAGGGATGTTCCACAAAATACTTGACTAATACTCTTCAAAAGTGTCAAAGTCATGAGAAAAGACTGAGAAACTGTCGCAGACCAGAGGAGACTGAGGAGGAGACCTGAGGACTAAATGCATTATTGTGGATTCGATCCTGGAACAGAAAAAGTGCATAATATAATGGAAAAACCTTTGAAATAAAAACAAAGCCTGGAATTTAATAGTACATAATAATTAATCATTAATAGTAAAAATAATAATCACTTATTACTTGATAAATTTTTTTCCTTCTGCTAAATAGTAAAAAAAAAAAAAAAAAAGCTCTGCCCACCGTGAGTGCTTTGGAGGAGACCCTAGAATCACAGACAACCTTGGTGTGTCCTTGGGTGCTAATGCGGGCTCAGCTCCATCTCTGTCTCCTGACTGATCCCCCGGAGAACCATCCTCACTGGGCACTTGGAAAGCACTTTCCAAACCCCTGATGGATGGGTTCCAATGACGGCAGTGTGGCATACCTCAGAACTTCTCCTTTTCCTCTGCTGCCCCAGCACTCTTCTGCTTCCACAACAACCTGAAAAGGCAGGTTTAAAAAAAAGGACTTAATTAATGCATGGGGCCTGAGGGACTTACATGTCCTTAGGACTTTTTAGCAGAAATGGTTGGCAGGAGCAGCCCTTAATTACCTCCTGCAGCTTGCTAGTCTGCTGCACCCCAGACAGTGGTCCCTGGTTGCTGTGGGGATACGAAGGGACAGAAGGGCTTGCCGGGAAAGAGGGCCCCCAGCTTGGGCCCCAGCCACCAGGCTTAGAAACAGACCCTCCCCACCCCACTTCACCATGAAAGGTGGTGCTTGTCAGCCATCTTTGGAAAACTCAGTCAGTAGAGCAAAGCAGGCATTTATCGGGGGTGGGGTAGTGATGTTATTTTTTAAAAAAAACCACTGTTGTATTTGATTCTGCTGAGCACATGGCTGACTTTTCAAAGGGACTTGAATGAGACAGCAGATAGAAGTGGCTCTTCCCCAAGGGGAAACTCTGTAGACTTTTCCCAATCACTGTTCCCCCACCTATCTCTGTTTCCTGAAAAAAAGGGCCATTCAGCTGGGAGGCGGCACCCCTTCAGGCGGCCGGTCTTGGCCTGTGCTTTCGTTGTGCGGCTCTGCAGCCCCAATCCTCAGCCACTTTGGGGCTAGGGGCCAGTGCCCTCCTCGGATGCCCCCTGAAGCTGGGCAGTGCCACTTCTTTTCTGGCTGTCTTTGGACAGGTCCCTAACTTCTGCGCTTTAGTTGTAAAATGAGGATAAGAAAAGTTATTTCACAATGTCTGTGAATTTTTTTAAGGTGTGAAGCCGGGGTTCTTGGCCTGATTCTTCGACGTGACGGCCGTCCTGTGTATGTAACGTGCTTTGCGGCACCACCGGCCTCTACCACTAGATGCCGGCAGCACCCCTGTCCTCAGTCTCCAGACGCTGCCAGATGTCCCCGGGTGTGTGTGCATGTGTGTGTGCGTGTGTGCAAAATTGTACTCGGCGGAGAAAAGCGGTTCTAAAGAATGGAAAGCAGTTTGCGTGGTTCATGACTCTTAGAAGGAGGTTGGTTGAGGCCTAATTGCTTACCTTCTCTAGATGCTGTGAGGTTTAGTCAGATGTGTGGCAGAGTTCCTATTTTTCAGAAATTCAGAATCTAATTGGAAAGAAAGGTCAAAGTCAGATGAAAAGAAACTTAACGATGCAAATTATGGTGGGGATATTGGTTCCTTGAGACCATGGCATTGATCACCAAGACTGCTGGGTACAGGGTGGAGTGAGTTTAGAGACAGGCCAACGGTGGGAGAGACGCTGCAAAGAGCGTAGGGGTAAAGGCCAGGGGACAAGGAGAGGCAGAGAGAGCAGTTCTCCTGTGGTAAAGACCATGAACCCTGACCATAGCCACTGCCGACCACGTCTCACTCAAGGGCAGGCATGGACACGATGGCTTTGAACCAGATACTCTGTAGTTGGAAAAAAACCACTTTCATCAGTTAAAAATATCTCCTGATAAAGGAGTGAAATATTAAACACTAATATTCACCCTTGGGCTTATGTATTTTTGTGAGTTCTCTGCCAGGTTTGACAATTAGAGGTATTTTTATCAATTTCCCCCACCTCTTCCTCCTTTTTTTGGTAACTGTTACTTGTATATAGTGGCTGGTGTGGTTTTTCTATAAAAATATTTCCATGAAACCAAATGAATTGACAAATGAGGCAAAAGAAAGAAAATATAGGACTGTGGACTTGAGTGTTGGAATGGACTTATTGATCATCTTTAGCTTCTTGAGTTTACTGAAAGGGAAACCAAAAGTTCAGAGAGGTGAATTAGCTTGCCCAAGGTCACACAGTTCATTAGGGTCAGAGAGAAGTATTACCCCCAGGACTCCTGCTACAGTCAGGTCACCTCTCATGATTCCTCACATCTTCCTGTTTAGATCAGCTTTCAGTGTTTCGAGAAAGAACTTTGGCTCTTGACGTTCGTCTTGTTGCTGCTTTTTTTTTTTCAGCTCCTGAAAGCAAAAACCCATATAATATTAAATAATTTTCTTCTTCTATCAAGACAAACGTTCTCTTGTGTTTGATTTTAAGTTCTCTTGTGTGTTGGTTCTTACTTTGAGAGGTTACATTCAAAACCTCACTGCTGTGAGTGAGTCTTCTGGTGTTTTCTACCCCCTGATGATTATTTTTTCTTCTTTGCTGTGCTCTCTCTCTCCCGTGACCCTTTTGGGTTGTGAAAAAGCAGCCAGTCGCCAGAAAAGAAGGAAGCTTGGTGTCACTGATTGGCAGGTGAATAGAACCTTCCTCTGCTTTTTGTGCATCTCTCCAATGACAGGAAGACTGTGCTTACCTGTACTTCGTGGGATGAGCCGATCCCTTTCAGGTTTCCAGTAACGGCCAAGGTCTAAGTAAAATCTCTTCCTGCCAGAAGAAAAATAGGAATTAAAATGAATAATGAGTTTAGATGCTGCTCAGTGTTCTTAATTTCTGTCCTTTTTCAAAAATTGTGGTTTTCTGTCATTTCATACATACTCTTGGAGGTCTTTCTGTGGTGGAAGTTCTTACATAGTAAAAGCAAATAAATAAGTAGAGGATTATCTTTTGAGTGCCTGACAGATTTATTTAGGTCTGAGGAATCCAAGTAGTTAAAATTTTGAGTTTTTCTACATCCTGTAAATGAAAGTATCACATAGCTGCCCAAATCATTGAGATAGCTAAGGATTTAACTAGTTAGATTGGTCACATTTATTTAGAGCTATCTTGAACCCAACTTAGTACACTCTTACATGTCAGGTTAATCTTCACTTGAAGAGATCTGAATGGTAGTAATTTCCTTCCCCTGTGTGTTTTATTTTTTTTTTAATTATTGTGATAACATACAGACAACCTAACATTTCCCATTTCAATCACATTCAAGTATACAATTCAGTGATGTTAATCACATTCACAGCATTGTGCTACCAGCACCACAATCAACTACTGAATATTTTCATCACCCTAAACTTTGTGTAAGTTGTCTTTTCACTGTCTTGATAATGTCCTTTGATGCAGAAAGTTTGATGAGGTCATATTTATCTATTTTTTCTTTTGTTGCTTGTGCTTTTGGCGCCATGTCTAGGAATCCATTGCCTAATACAAGGTCCTGAAGCTATTCCCCTATGTTGTCTTCTAGGAGTTTTATAGCTTTAGTTCTTATAGTTAGGTCTTTGATCTATTTTGAGTTAATTTTTGTATACAGTGTGAGGTAGGGGTCCAATTTCATTCTTTTGCATGCGGATATCCAGTTTCCCCAGCACTGTTTGTTGAAGAAACTATTCTTTACCCATATAATGGACTTGGCACCCTTGTCAAAAATCATTTGGCTAGAGGAGCAGGTGTAGCTCAGTGGTTGAGTGCCTGCTTTGCCTGTTCAAGATGCCAATTTCAATCCCCAGTACCTCCTAAAACAAAAAATCAGTTGACTACGTGTGAGGGCTTGTTTCTGAACTTCCAATTCTATTCCATTGATCTGGATGTCTGTTGTTGTGTTTTGATTACTGTAACTTTGTAGTAAGGAAGCAATTAGGAAGTGTAAGTCCTTTAACTATGTTCTTTTTCAATATGGTTTTGGCTAATTGGGGCCCATTGCACCTCCATATGAATTTGATGATTGGCTTTTCCATTTCTGTGAAGAAAACTTTTGGAATTTTTATTGGGATTGCATTGTATCTGTAAGTAGCTTTGGATAGTCTTGATATCTTTACCCTATTTAGTCTTCCAATCCATGATCACAGAAAGTCTTTCCATTTATTTTGGTCTTTAATTTCATTCAGCAATGTTTTGTAGTTTTCTGTGTACCAGTTCTTCACATGCGTGGTTAAATTTATTCAGAGGTATTTGATTCTTTTCCTTGCTATTTTAAGTGGGAGAGTTTTCTTGATTTCCTTTTTGGATTGTTTATTGTTGGTGTATAGAAAACCCCACTGGTTTTGTGTATTGGTCTTACTCTGCCACTTTGCTGAATTAGTTTATTAGTCCTAGTAATTTTTTGTAGATTCTTTGAGATTTTTCTCTGTATAGGTTCAGTCATCTCCAAATAAGAAAACTTTTACCTCTTCCTTTCCAGTTTGGGTCCCTTCCCTTCCTTTCCTTTCCCTTCCCTTCCCTTCCCTTCCCTTCCCTTCCCTTCCCTTCCCTTCCCTTCCCTTCCCTTCCCTTCCCTTCCCTTCCCTTCCCTTCTTTCTTAATTGCTCTGGCTGGAGCTTCCAGTACAATGTTGAATAGCAGTAATGAAAGTGAACATCCTTGTCTTGTTTCTGATATTAGGGGGAAAGTTTTCTATTTTTCATCATTGAGTATGATATAAGCTGTGGTTTTTCATATATGTCCTTTATCATACTGAGGAAGTTTCCTTCGTTTCCTAGTCTTCTGAGTGTTTTCTCAAGAAGGGATGCTGGATTTTGTCAAATGCCTTTTCTGCATCAATTGAGACGATCATGTGGTTTTTTTTCATTCATTCTATTAATGTGGTATTACACTGATTAATAAAGGTTATTATAGACCAATACCCCTTATGAATATAGACACCAAAAAATCCTCAACAAAATACAAGCAAACAAACCTAATGGCACATTAAAAGGATTATGTACCACGACCAAGTGGGTTTTATCCCAGGTATGCAAAGGTGCTTCAACATATTAACCTTTTCCTGTGATATCTTTATTTGGCTTTGGTATTAGGATGATCTTGGCTTCATAGAATGAATTAGGAAGTATTCTCTCCTCTTCAATTTTTGAAAAAGTTTGAGCAGGATTGGCATTAATTCTTATTTGAATTTCTTGTAAAATTCACCAATGAAGCCGTCTGGTGCAGAAAATTCTTTTCTTTCTTGGGAGGTTTTTGATAACTGATTCAATGTCTTTGTTCGTTATTGGTCCCTTGAGGTCTTCTATTTCTTCATAAGTCAATTTAAGTCATTTGTGTGTTTCTAGAACTTTGTTTATTTCATCTAGGTTACCTAATTTGTTGGTGTACAATTGTTCATAGTATCCCTCTTAGAATCCTTTTTATTTCTGTGGGGCTGGTAGGACTGTTCCTACTTTCATTTCTGCTTTATTTATTTGTGTCCTCTCTCCTTTTTTCTTTGTCAGTCTAGCTAAAGTTTTCCAATTATATTGATCATTTCAAAGAACAAACTTTAGTTTCACTAATCTCTCTATTGTTTTTCTACTCTGCATTTCATTTATCTCTGCTCTAATCTTTGTTATTTCCCTTCTTCTACTCATTTTGAGCTTATTTTGCTCTTCTTTTTTTTTTCTAGTTCCTCCAGGTGTGAGGTTAGGTCACTCGTTTGAGATCTTTTTTCTTTTTTAATGAAAGTACTTACACCTATAAATTCCCTCTGAGCACTGCCTTTGTTTTGTTTTTAATTTTCATGTGTCTTATTTTGTTTTTCATTTTCATGTGTCTCAAGATATTTCCTTATTATCCCTGTGATTTCTTCTTTGACCCATTGGTTGTTTAAGTATGTAGTTTAATTTCCACATATTTGTGAATTTTCCACTTCTCTCTCTTGTTGATTCTAGCTTCATTTCACTGTTGTCAGAGAAGATATATTGTATGATTTCAACCTTTTAAAATTTTCTGAGAGTTTTTCTGTGACTGAACATACGGTCTATCTTAGAGAATGGTCCATGTGCACTAAAGAAGAGTGTGTATTCTGCCGTTCTTGGCTGAGGTGTTATCTGTTGGGGGCATATTGGTTTATAGTATTAGTAAAGTATTCTATTTCCTTATTGATTTTCACTCTAAGTGTTCTATCATTATTGAAAATGTTGTATTGAAGTCTCCTACTGTTGGTATAGAACCACCTATTTCCCCCTTCATATCTTTCAATATTTGCTTCATATATATTGAAGTTCTGCTGTTAGGTGTATATACAAATTTGTAATTGTTATATCTTCTTGATGAATTGACCCTTTTATCAAGTATATAATGGCCCTCTTTGTCCCTTGTAACAGTTTTTGACTTGAAGTCCATTTTACCTGATATTAGTGTAACTACTTGAGCTCTCTTTTAGTTACTCCTTGCATGGAATGTTTTTCTCATCCTTTCACTTTTAAACTATTTGTGTCTTTGAGCTTGAGGTGAGTCTCTGGTAAGCAGCATATAATCGGGACATTTCCCCCCCCCCCACTTTGCCAACCCTTAACTTTTGACTGAAGAATTTAACACATTTACATTTAAACCATTTACTGATAATGCAGGACTTTCTTTTGCCATTTTCCTATTTGGTTTTTCAGTCATACCTTTTTTTATTCCTCAATTCTTTCATTACTGCCTACTTTTATATTTAGTTGATCTGTTGCAATGAACCATTTAGAGTCCCTCATTTCCTTCTGTGAATATTTTTCAGATATTTTCTTAACATCCTACATCTATATCAATCATATTTGATTTGATACCAACATCATTTCAATACTATGCACAAACTATGTTCTTAAACCTTCCATTCCCCCACCTTTATGGTGTTCTTATCATAAAATGCATCTTTATACATTGCCTGTCCACAACCATAGATTTATCATTACTTTTCATGATTTGCATTTTATATCCTTTAAGAAATATGAAGTGAAGTTACAAACCAAAAATATAATACTCATGTTGTTATCTTTACTGGAGATCTTTATTTCTTTATGTAGCTTTCATCTTCTCTCCAGTGTCCTTTCCTTTCAATCTGAAGATCTCCCTTCAGCATTGCTTATAGGCCCGGTCCAGTGGTAATGAACTCCCTCAGCTTTAGTTTATCCAGAAATGTCTTTACCTCTCCCTCACTTTTGAAAGACAGTTTCACTAGATAAATTCTTGGTTGGCAATTATTTTATTTCAGCACCTTGAATATGTTGTACCACTGTCTTTTTGCCTCCATGCTTTCTCATGAGAAATCAGCACTTAATCTTAATGAGGCTTCTTGTATATGACACACAGCTTCCCTTTTGCAGCTTTCAGGATTTTCCCTGTGGCATTCAGCAGTTTGATTATAAGGTGCCTGAGAGTGGATCTCTTTGATATTATCCTGTTTGGAGATGAGGGCTTTGCCACTTGCCAAGATGGAGGCCTTTTAGCTAGCACATCAGGTCAATGTTTTAAATTGCAGGCACAGATCTTAAGACTCAACATCAGTGGGTCTTAATCTGGTTTGTACTCTAGAATTGTGGGGAGAGCTTTGAAAAAAAAATGCTACCTCAGAAATTCTGATCTAATTGGTCTTGGAGGGGGCATTGCGGCCAGGTGATTCTAACACGCAGTGAGGTTTGAAGACGGTTTGAAATCCTTGCACCTATTTTCAGAGCAAGCTGTGTCTGCCTCTCATCTGTGGTGGTGATTATGATGATGGCATTGGTGATGGTGATCAGAGCTAATATTTACTGATATATGCTATGTGCCAGATTCTGTTAGGAACATGTTTACATGCCTCATCTTAGATAACCTTTGCAGCAAGCCTATGAAGCAGGTGCTATTATTGTCCTTATTTCAGGGATGTGGAAACTGAGGCACAGAGGAGTTAAGGCCACCCAGCTAGTATGTGGCAGAACCCAGGAGGATCTTGTGCTGTAATTGTGCACTGTGAAGGGTGATTGGGCTGTTAGGCTGAGTACCTCCTTCTGAAGACCCTCCAAGGTGAAGAAGCCCCTAGTCTCCTCTGACAGTGCTGATGTCCTCTAGTCTCTTTTCCTCTGTGGGAATGAACATGGACATTGCCAGGCATTGAGAGTGTGGACATCAGAATTCAGAACATAGCCCCAGCCAAAGGTCTAGAGCTCCACCAGGGGCCTCTTCTGTGTTTGTGTAGGCAGCCACTGTCAGGCACAAATACCTGTAGTGACTTCAGTTCTTAAATGAAGTTCTGTTAGGAGGAAACATTAAAGAGTGATTGAAGGCAAGGACAATAATGCTGAGATATTTTCCTGACATTGCATTAATTGGAGGACATGGAAACTCAGCCAGTTCTTTTTAACTCTTGCTTGACTCTCTTGAGGCTGCTTCTAAGGGTATCAGACTGGGTCTTGCAAACCAGTTGTGTTTGGAGATCACTGCACATCTCAAGCTGTTTTGCCAGCCATTAGGCTGTCCAAAATGCCAGGCATTTTTTCCTATGGAAATGTGCTCTGTGGTCCTGGTTAATGCCTCCTCTTCTCCCATTGTCCTCCTGGACTTCTTTTCATTTCCTGCTGCTTCCTACAGCTTTTCCCCTTGGTTCAGGTCCACCTTCTCTTTGTGCTTCTAGTGTCCTTCTTAAAGTGCTCCACATCTTGCTGCTCTGCTGATGACTCTCTGGCCTGACTGATTCTCATCTTCCAAATTCTCTCCTCTGAGCTCACTTTTCCTATAAAGTCTGGGCAAGATAGGCTTCTATTGTCACCCATTCCCCCCAAACCTTAGCAATGTCAGAAGGAATAAAGAATTATTAATGGTACGGTTCGCTCTTTACCATCTTCAAGGTAATTGATATCTAGTGTTTTGTTGCATATGGATTTATCCAGCTATTCATTCATCTCTTTGGTGTCTGAAACTTGGGTGGTGTTTCTCTCCTTACACTGCCTCCACAACTGCACCACTTCTTGCTTACTACTAATCAGCGTGAAGCTAATGATTTTTTCTGTAGGGAATCTTTACATTCCCAATATAGAAATTGGATGCTAAGGTCTTAAAAATAATTAACATTCTCTTAGATTATAGCCGGCCCTGTATCTTGTAGTTTGTGGATTTTTCTAAGTCATTCTCTTCTTCTATCAATTTCATTTATCAAACTGTTTGGTGCTCACGAGGCAGATGATTGGGGAAAGTGCAGCCCAGATTAATCAAATAAGCTGTTTGGCAGCTCTTCCTCTGAAAGGCGATGTCAGGCAGGAAGTTCAGCTCTAGGCACACTTGGGTTTTGAGGTCAAATGGGGATCTCATTTATCTATGCCAACCCCATTTGCCCTTCGCCCTCTGCCAAGTGCTCTTTGCCCTCACCCAGTAACCTAATTTGTGTTTGAAAAAGAGCAGCAGTTGCAACAGTACCTTGAATTCCAGCATAAGTCAGCCTGGAGGGCAGATCAAGAAATCAGATAGGAATCTACTGAGATCCAACAGTGTGCAGTCCAGCAAGAGCCCCAGGGTTAGGACTCTTCTCTGGCCAAAGGTATTTCTCAGGAGGTCAGAAACAAGGATCTTGGTGAGAGAGGGAGGCAAGGAAAGGGTGAAAGGCAAAGGGGCAGAAGAAAGGATGCTTTCACAAAGGAAAGTTGCTGATTCTGTCTGTGATCAATCACGCTTAACAAAGAGGCCAGTGACACAAGGCCTTGTTCCCCCTAGAACATTGCCATTCTACCATCCAAAGTCCTATCAGAAGATGCCGACGTTAATTTAAATGAATGTCCCCTGTTCTTGTTGGCAGCTTTTTCCAACATGGATGGAGTTGACAGGCTGACAGCAGGGATTTTTTTTTTAAATCCCCTTCGTGTGGTCCTGGGTGGTAGGAACCACCTTCACAAGAGGCCACACGTTTTCCTAGATGCGTCCCCCAAAAATGTCAACCTCAACGATAAAGCCGAAAAAGACATTTCACATACATAAAATATGTAATTAAAATGATGAATTATTGTAAGATAGAATATTAGCCTTGTGACATTTTAATCTGAACGCGCGAGAGAGGGAGAAAGAGCGCAATCTGAAGCGCTCAATTAAATTTAGAATCCCCCCTCCATTGTTATGAATAAATAGAAAAGATTCTGTAGCAGTCCGTGGAATTATTAATTGCGACTAGTGTAGAAGGTGCATGCACCATATCATGAAATGGAATATCATTGTTAGTGACTATATTTCTTGGTAATTAAGGCCCAGACTAATGATGCAAGTTTTCTCCAGCATGATTTTCATCTGATTATGAGGCTGCTTCATTAAGAGCACTCAGCCTAACGAGCTGTAGCTGTAATAAAGTAATTTTCTGTCTTGTGCTCTGATTGATAAAGAGTTTCTATAGCTAAAAGGAATTGAAAATATAATTATAATTAGAAATGGTTGAATAAAGTTATTACAGGATTGCTGAAGGGTAGTGCAATTGACACCATAATGTTTTTTTGGAAGTGAGCATCTTAAAATTAGACTTTATAAAGCAACAAAACTCCTTTGCTAATAACTGGGCCGAATGTTGCTGCTTCCATAAAATGAACATTTAGATTAAAGGAAAATGAGACTTTCCCACATTGTTCTCAACAAGAAAAACATATGCAAGAAAAATGCCATCGCCTTTCTTCCCAGCATTCTTCCCATGTGAAGTAAAGCTTATGAACATACTTTTTACTCCATTTATAATAAATTTCCTTCTGCCATATGTTGGAAAAAGATCTTTTTGATTAAACTGATGTCTTTTTAGGCATACAGTATAATTTTGGAGTTTCTCCTTGCCAATGTGCAAAGAGTTATGTTATCCTTTTATATATTTTTATATATTTATATTTTTGAAGCAGTGGGCTTCATATACTTTTTCAAATTGTGTAGAGGGTTTTCCCCCCCGTCTTTGTCATGCATTGGTTGATATAAAAATATAACTGGGGAGGATACAGGATTCTGCCCCCCACCCCATGGGAAATGCTAATCAACTTTTTTATCCTAGAAACGTTATTTCTTTTTATGATGTCCACATTTATAAACCATGGAAACTCTGTTAGAGCAGTCCTTGGTGTGTATGTCATTGGATATGTCTGCAATATTGACATATAAATCTGTGGTGGTGGTTTTATTTAGAATTAGCTGATACACTTTGTGCTCCAAATTAGTTTCACATATTTAATGTAGTCTCTTTTGTCCCATTTTAGCTCCTCGAACTGCATGAAAAACATGCATATACTTTAAAGCGATGTGGTTATGTAAATATATTTTATGCAAACTCACCCAGGTATTGTTGTGTCTGAACTGAGCTGAGGAGTGGATCTTTCTAGATCCACACTTTTGACTGATTATTGCAAAGCTACTATTTCACATTTATTCTGACAATTGGAAAGATTTTTAGAATTTTTAAGAATCATTTCGAACATATTATTGGGTAATAAAACCATGCTATTGGGATACCATTAGTAAGATTAGAGAGAAAAAAAGAGCAGAATTTTATTGGTTGTTCATTGAAAATGTTAGCTGTGATTAGTTACATAATCCTACATTAACCTGTAAATTAAAATTCCTTGGTGCAATTTGATGGCTGATTTAATTTTGTCTTTCTTTGTTTGCCGCAGGCTAATTCCATTATGAATTCTTTATACAGCCTTTTCCCTCAATGATTAGCAGCTTCTACTCAAGTTCTGATTACTATTGTACACTTAGCACTACATAAAGCCGGGGATTAATATTCCCCTGAAGAATTGTTGCTATGGATCTGCTCTATTCCTTCTAAGAGATGTTTCTGCAGCTTCAATTGTCCATAAATTATGATCTCTAGTGAATTATCAGTGGGAGTGAGCTGAGCTTAACAAGCTGAAGAGTGCACTCTAGTTCGGAGAGAAAAAAGGCGAGGGAGAGAGAGAAAAAGAGATTCTCAATTATTAATTTTGAGGTCTGATCATTCACAAGAAGTGCTATTTTCCCCATCTCTATCCTTATAGACATGCACAAATCAGATTGAGGTCATGGGTTAGAAAAGGAGCTTTTTACATCTTTCAATATTTGGTGATCATACCATGCCGAGGATTCTTAATTACCTGTAAACAGGGAAAGAAAATGCTGGCTCTTCTACCCGGCAATGTAGTGGGTGAGAAGGTGTGGTTTATTTCGAGAAGTGGCATTGTCTTATTTGCGGAGTGTGATTTCCCCATCTATCAGTTTAGGAATATGTATTTGCCTGCCGTTGTTTAAAAACATCCCTGGGAATTATAGAAGACTGAAAAGGAATTAGTGTTAAGATGTTTTAAAAACGAGGAAGGCTCTTTTCAAGAGGCTATTCCTAAGCAAAGTTGACACGTAGCTTGCGAAGGGTCTCAATTTTGTTTTGCCAGGACTTTAAAATAAATCAGGCTGGGATAACTACTGGGCATGCCCTCCTCCCCGTGAATATTACATCACGAGGAATTGTGTTCAGAGTTTATTTTGGACGTTAGCTTGGGTAAGCCCACATGCCCCTCCCTCCCACTATACAGCTTTCTGAAGGGTTTCAAATGAATGAGCCCAGACTTTTCCTGAGTATCGTCTGCTGGATGGAGTCTTGCTCCTTAGGAGGACGTCTGTGGCCCCGCGGCATGTGGCAGAAGCTCTTACTGGCTCAGATATTGGGAATGAGTGTGTACTGAGAAACCAGTTGGAATCAGGCTTCAGACCACCAAGCTTGCTGAATTCCGTCTACCAAGACATGATTCAGTCCAAGGGAAACGAACATTTAAACAATGTATAGCGTAAGCTGATTCTCTTTGCTTTCTTCTCTTTCTTCTCACTTAATTTTCTTATTCCATTTTACTTCCTTTCTCTTCTGATGTTCTCTCTCCTCTTCATTCCCCTTCCTTTCTCTATTTCATTATTCAATCTTCTTTTTTCTGTTTCTCTTTTTTCTTTTCTCACTCTTCCTCCAGCCACACATCCCCTAAGGGCTAAAATACTGAAAATATGCTGGCATTTTAAAGTTGAAGCAAAAGGTGAATTTTATTGCTACTTGGAAGCCAGCTAAGGGCAGTCCTGAGGGAAGTGAGATAAAATAACGGAGCATGAGAAATGCACTTAACAGAACAGACACAGTGGAAAGAATCTTTTCCAGGAATTATCCCTTCTCGGTTTTCCAACTATAAAGCAACAAATCACAGAGCAGGTCAGGGCAATTCCTTTATTAGGGAAGTAGTTCCTGTGAATCATCCTTAAACCATCCTCAGTCTGTGCTGAACAGTTCCTGGAAGTGGAGGTCGTGTCCGTTTTATCAGGAGCCTGGTCTCTGCAGCACAATTCACAGCAATTTGGGGGCCCGAATACACACACATTTGCACACATGCTTGTATGCACACATGTTTGTCAACATGTGCACACAAGTAAATACCTGTTCAACTCATGTGAGGCTCAGTGCGACATGAGTTTAGGAAGGATGATGATATAATTAATTTATTGTCCAAACCACAGCACGTCTGAGAGTGAAAAGTCAAGATAGCAGGCATAAATCAGATGGTCCCAGGCAACCAGGATGCCTGGGCCCCTAGTCCTAGGGGAAGATGGCCGTCAAAGTCCCTGAAGGCGGAGTCTCCTCTCGGAGACCTGTGTTGGCACATTTGCCCTTCCTTTCTGCCAACCTGCATCTGAGCCTTCCTTTCACTGAGAGGAATTCAGCTCCTAGTGGGTCTTTTCCCAGCAGGGATGGCACCCTGAAGTGGGATCCAGAGCCCAGGCTGGGGCTTCCTAAGGACCAGGACTGGAGTAAGATTTTGGAAGTTCCTTGCATCCCAGGTTTGTACTCTAGCCCTCCTAGAGGTTCTGTGAAGACTAATATCTTATCAGCGAGAAGTTGTTGTGAGAACTGAATGTGATACCACCCCTCCTCACCCAGTTCCAGACACCCAAAGAGAGAAGCACAAGCCCAGGTAGGAATCATTGGATTAATGTAGTCTTCCAATCACATACAATACTGTCCCCCAGAGGAGTTTTGACAAACACAATTTCAGCCATTTCATGACATTTCTATAATTGGTCCCTGCAGAGCCTCCCACCTCCCTCTGCTCTTGAATCCATTTCTGCTAGGAATGGACTTGGGGTAGACATATCTCACCCGTTTGACTTGGCTGGAGACCCATCTTGAAGCCAAATTTGAAGGAAAAATAAAACATCCAATAGTTACTTTAGTTTGGCTTATAGTCTTGCACAGCATTTTCACATATTGAAGGTGAGTGCCATTTTGGCAGTGACACCTGCTTCTAGAACCTTCTTCCCCAGAGACTTGAGAGCAGCCCACAGGAAGGAATTTAGTGCAGTGGAGACCCTGAAGGTGATGTTGTGTGAACATGTGCTGGCCAAGGGGGAGGCTTATTTTGTTTTAAGGAGCACTGAGGGTCCTGATTTATAGCAAGCTAGAAATCTAGGGCCTTCTCACCCACAGATTTATGCAACTGTTTTCCCACGGAATGTAGCAAATAATGCACATTTAATGGCTAGAATGATAGAATATTAGAGATGAAAGTATCTGGTTTAGTTTCTTTCCATTTTCTTTTTCTAAACAAGGAGTGTTAAAGTGACTTTGACCAGATCATCATCATGACAATACTATGTGCCAGACACTGTTTGAACATTAACCATTCTAAATATTAGCTTACTTGTTCCTCATGATGGTTGTATTAGGTAGATACCATCACCCCTATTTTATAGATGAGGAAACTGAAGTACAAAAGATATTAAGAGATTAATTTATTTAAGTCATACAGGCAGCAAGTGGCAGAGTCAAGATTTGAACTGGGTGTGCATCTTATCCTGTAGCGCGTCTACACCCATGTCTCAGGTATGTACTATCTCTTTTCTTGTTTCTTAATAAACTCTACTTGCTTGTCTAACGCCTCCCATACCGCCCCCCCCCAAAAAAAAAAAAAAACACAAAGATTTGAACTGGGGCCAATTGGCTCCAGAGTCCTTGTCCTCAGCCATCACGCTATGTACCTCTGGAGGGGGAGGCTGCACTGGAACCGGTTTGTTTGCTCTTAGGTGTAGTGTACTTTGGTGTTTCTGGCTGCCCAGGGTCTATTCCCCCTTCCTAGTGGCTCCCCAGCATCCTTGGGGATATACCCCTCAACTGTGGCAAATGCAATGCCTGCCTCCCACCACTCAGGTCAAAGACAATAGTTGCTTCCTCTCTATCTGCAGGAGAGGCTGTGGGACCCATCCGGAATCCTCTTTACTGGGTCATATATCTACCGTCTAGCTGCTGTGCAATTTTGTGGCTAACAGTTCATAGCTGGCCTCCTTCTCCAGAGAGTTGCCCTTGGCTGACAGAAGCCAACCCTCCAGGAAATTATACCTCTTCAAAGGCAGCCCACTGCTAATGACCGACTGGTGCAAGGGTACAAAAGGCCCTCACCTAAAGGGCGGCCAACTCTGTAGTGTGGTTCATGCTCCAGGGTCCTCTGTGGAGCAGACCAATGCTGAACTTTATCTGAGACCATGTTCTTGCTCAGGTCTGTCCCCTCCCTATTCTGCTTCCCTCCTTCCCCGATAGGTTTTTCCTATAGAACATGCTCGTAGTGAGTCCTGTGCACCAAATCCCTGGTTCAGGCTCTGCTTCTAGAGAATGACTTAAGGTTCCCTGGACCAGTCCAGTGAGGGCTGTTCATCATCACATTGCTAAGCTGGCCAAGTTGATCCTTCTGGGAGACTCTTGCTGTATAGCTTGTCCTGTTCTCTGTTCTCTTGGAGTCTGCCCATTTCCAGGCTGCAGTCTTCTTGATACCTGTCAGTTTGCTGAGCAGCCTGAGAATGTGCATTTCCAACATGGTCCCAGGTGATGCTGCTGCTGCCCTGGGAATGGCCTAGATCATTCCGTGGGGTCTGTTTCCTTCCCTCACTTCCCTGGGTCTGATTTTCTGACTGGTAGGCTGTCCAGGCAGAGGAGAGGAGGCAACTTCCTGCCCAGGTTGGGGAATGTGGAGGCCACATCTGTGGCTGGTAGAAGGACGTCCACAGCCTGATGGAGCCAAACAGGGTCAGTTAGCCGTTCAGTTCAAACACATGACCAAGAGGGCTGGGGAAATGGTGTATAAGCTTACCTGCTGTCAAAGCTCCGGGAAACTGCAAACAGCCTTTGCTTCAATCCTATGCTGAACTAAATTCCTCCCTCCCTTCCTTCTTCCATCTCTTTCTTTGTCCTTCCCTCTCTCCCCCTCTCTCCCCCTTTCTCTTTCTCTCCCCCCATCCTCTCTCTTCTTCTCTCTCTCTCTCTCTCTCT
>PVKH010011391.1:0-17783 GCA_004027955.1 Chaetophractus vellerosus
GGGGCAGGGAGAGGGAAGGGCAGTTGTAATACGGGGGCTTTTTTGGGGACTTGGGAATTGTCTTGGGTGATGTTGCAATGGAGGGTATAGGCCATTTTATATCATCATGTATCATGCAGAACTGTGTGGGAGAGAGGGTGGTCTACAGTCTGAACTGTGGTCCATGCTTGGTGGCAAAGCCTCAAAATGTGTATATCTATTACAGGTGATGTGTCACATTGATGAAGGATGTATATGTGGAAAGTTGTGGGAGGTGTGGGAGGTGGGGCATATGGGTACTCCTAAAATTTCTGTAAATCGATGTATCCTAAAAAAATAAAATAAAAAATAAATAAAATAAATAAAAATTAAAAAGCCGGCCTGTTGGAGCCCTATCAAAAAAACTCATGGGGCAGTGGGAAACCTGTAGAGACAAAATCAACCCAGACCCTGAGGTACTTAGGACTTGATGAAGATATCTGTTACCCTCAGGCTCTGAAGACTAAAAGGCATCCAGAGGAGGCAGTGTGCAGCAGTGGTTAAGAACATGGGCTCCAGAGTCAGAGCACCTAGGCTCCCGTACTGTGCTGTGTGACCTTGAGCAAGTTACTTAACCCCTCTGAGTCTCAATATCCTAATTTGTGAAATGAGGAAGATAACAAAGCTTCATAGAGTTGTGGTGAGGGCTGTACAACTCTTAAATATACTAAAAGTCTCTGAATTGTACAATTTAAAAGGGCGAATTTGATGGTGATTTTTTAAAAAAGGAGAGCACATTGAAAGTACTTAGGATACAGTACCTGACCCCTCTTAAGCATTCCATCAATAGCAGCTCTTATTATTTTCCGTAAATAGGACCATTTTCACTCAGGATTGCCAATGATGAGTAGCAGCAATTCCACTACAGCTGCACTAGACTTGGACTCCCGGGCCAAATTTAATCGTGACTGCCCTTTTTGAAGGTGGAACCCCCAACTTGCCTGACCTCTGAAAGCAAGTGGTCCTTTGGAGATTAAAGAACATTTCAAAATGGAAGGTTTCTAACAATTTGACATTTTACATCTGTCAAATGAGGACGCTGAGGCCCAGAGAGGAAGTGGCTCAGTGACTTGCAATCAAAGTCACCCAAGTAGTTAATGGCAAAATCACCACTGGAACAGACCTCTGGGGTCCGCCCCCCCCCCCCAAACCAGCCTCACTCTTCACAGAAGGCATTTCTTATTTCTTAAAGGCTCTTGGCACTGGCCCACTGGTCACCTTCATTGTCCCATGAATTTCACAAGCTGTCAAGCCAAAACTAAAGGAATGAAGGAAGGAGGCAGGGAGGAAGGGAGCAACATTTTGATTATTAGCAAATACTAATTATTTGAGCCATGAAATGTTCCTTAAAGCAGCTCTCATTGCAAATGCCTGGCTTCTGTAGCATCTGTGTTTGCTCTCTAAGGGGCATGGGGGAGGTAGTGAGGGTCAGAGAGGCAGGTTATATATAAAGCTTCCTTGCTTTTTCTACCTCTGAAATATCCATATCATATCCCAAATCTTTTGTTAAATACTTGAGCTAAAGCAATCAGAATTGTCCCAATTCTGATTCTGTGAAAAATCAAAGGCAAAACAGTCACCTCCTCTTGGATTCTGAACTCTTACGGGGCCAGGGGGATGCACGGAAGGGACACAGGAGCAGTTGGACACAGTTCAGTGGTGGCACGCGTCCGCAGTCTTCCTGGAAGTTCACTTTCCCTCAGGGTTAAGGATGAAGGTGGGAACATGAGGAAAGGGCTCTGGTTGCTTCCTAAGTATCAAAAATAATTGGAGGGTTTTGTTTTGTGTTGTGTTGTTGTTTTTACAATTAATCAATTTTCTTAAATATTTGTCTTTTACTTGTGATAATTAAAAACTACAAAGGCACGTTTTAAATCAATGAAGCCATAAAGGGAATAGGAAACTATTTTAAATATAAAATATATTTTCTAACAGGAAAGAAACATGAACATTTCTCAAGATTAAAATACAAATATTACTTTGAGGGCTAGTCACTGGATATTTCTAGAATTTCTAAAATCTAGAATCATTCCAGAATTTCTAGAAGTCAAAAGAACTTTAGAGACCAGCTAGTCAAGTGCTCCTATAGTGAACCAGGATGTCAGGTATCAGGTAGAATTTCCTTCTCCTGCTTTCTGCTTCCACCACACCAGCTGCTTTATCTGAGATGTGAAGAGATACCTCCATCTCATCCTCCAACACCAAAACACTTAAGGGTGTGACAATTCACAATCAGTTTACAAAGAATGATGGACCCCTCCCCCACTCCACACTTCCTGAGAGCTTCTCAGAAAACCCACTCCACATCCCCAGGCTCCAGTCTTCCTGAACTCCATCCAGTTCCTGGAAAATGCTCTGCTTTTGATCACCTCCAGCCTTCCAATCTTCCCCCCCCCCCTTTATTAGAGAAGTTGTGAGTTTACAGAACAATGATGCACAAATTACAGGATTCCCATTTACCACCCCAACAACAACTTGCATTGGTGTAGAACATTTGTTAAAACTAATAACACATTTTTATAATAGTACTCATTAATTAAAGTCCATGGTTTAATTTAGGGATCACTGTGTAGTGCAGTTTCATGGACATTTAAACAACTTTTATTCTGTTACGATATATGCAATCTAACATTTCCCCCTTTAATCGTATTCAGATATGTATTTCAGTGTTGTTAACTGCATTCACAATATTGTGCTACCATCACCACCATCCATTACGAAAATATTTCCATCATCCTAAATAGAACCCTGTTTATTTTAAGCCATTCCCTATCCCCACCCGATCCCCTGGTACCCTATATTCTAGATTCTAACTCTATGCTTATTCTAATTGTTTCAAAGCAGTGAGATCATATAATATTTATCCTTTTTTTTTGTTTCTGGTTTATTTCATTCAACACGATGCCTTTCAGCTTCATCCATGCTGTCTCATGTATCAAGGCTTCATTCCTTTTTACAGCTGAATAATATTCCATTGTATGTATATACCACATTTTATTTATCCCCTCATCAGTTGATGGACATTTGGGTTACTTTCATCTTTTGGCAATTGTGAATAATGCCGCTATGAACATCTGTGTGGAAATATTTGTTCTAGTCCCTGCTTTCAATTCGTTTGAGAATATACCTAGAAGTGGGAATGTTGGGTCATGTGGTTGTTTTATACTTAGCTTTCTGAGGAACTGCCAAACTGTCTTCCACGGTGGCTACACCATTTTACATTGCCACCAGCAATGAATTGGTGTTCCTGTTTCTCCACACCCTCTCCAACACTTGCTATTTTCTGTTTTATTTTTAATAGCAGCCATTCTAATGGGTGTGAAATGGTATCTCATTGTAGTTTTGATTTGCATTTCCCTGATAGCTAATGATGTTGACCATGTTTTTGTGTGCTTTCTAGCCATTTGTATATCTTCTTTGGAGAGGTGTTTGTTCAACTCTTTTGCCCATTTTTAAAATTAGGTTGTTTGTCTTTTTATTGTTAAGTTGAAGGATTTCTTTATATATTCTGGATATTAAACTTATCAGAAGCTTGTTTTGGCAGCACATATACTAAAATTGCAACGATACAGAGAAGATTAGCATGGCCCCTGAACAAGGATGACACAGAAAACCATGAAGTGTTCCATAACTTTCTGTGCTCACCCCTCCCATCCCAACTCTAGTCTCCAGGGGGAATTACTGACAACAGTTTCATGTGAATTATTCCAGACAACTTTTGTGTGCATCTGCAAACATATATGCATTGATAATTAATTGTGTTTTTAAAAACAAACAAAATAAGGAATCATGCTATATATGCAGTTCATTTTTTTATAAATTAATAAGTATGTAAATTACAATTTTGATTTATTTTTAAATGTTATTTTTTAAATTTGGAAAAAAAAAAGCCTTTATCGGATATGTGGTTTCCAAATATTTTCTCCCATTGTGTAGGTTGTCATGTTACTTTCATGATAAAGTCCTTTGAGGTACAAAGGTTTTTTATTTTGATGAGGTCCTATTTATCTATTTTTGTTGTTGTTGTTACTTGTGCTTTGGGTGTAAATACTAAGAAACTTTTGCCTAACACAAAGTTCTGAAGAGGCTTCCCTGCATTTTCTTCTTGGAGTTGATAGTTCTACCTCTTATATTAAAGTCTTTGATCCATTTTTAGTTGATTTTTGTAAATGGTGTGAGGCAGGAGTCTTCATTTTCTATTTTCTATTTCATTTATCTCCACTCTAATCTCTGTTATTTCCTTCCTTCTGCTTGCTTTGGGTTTAGTTTCCTCTTCATTTTCCAGTTCTTCCAGTTTTGAGGTTAGGTCACTGGTTTGAAGTCTTTCTTCTTTTTTAATGTAACATTTAGAGCTATGAATTTCCCTCTCAGCACTGCCTTTACTGCATCCCATAATCTTGATGTGTTTTATTTTCAATTTCATTCACCTCAAGATATTTCCTAATTTTGCTTCTGATTTCCTCTTTAACTCATTGGCTGTTTATGAGTATATTGTTTAATTTCCACATATTTGTGAAATCTGTTATTGATTTCTAGCTTCATTCCACTGTGGTAAGAGAATATACATTGCATGATTTCAATATTTTTTTAATTATTGAGACTTGTTTTGTGACCCAACATATCCTGAATAATGATCCATGAGCACTCAAGAAGAATGTGTATTCTCTTTTTGTTGGGTGCAGTGTTCCATATATGTCTGTTAGGTCTAGTTGGTTTAGTATATCATTCAAATTCTGTACTTCCTTATTGATATTCTGACTAGATGTTCTATCCATTATTGAGAGTGGTGTATTAAAGTATCCTACTATTAATGTAGAACCATCAATTTCTCCCTTCAAATCTGTCAGTATTTGCATCACATATTTTGGGGCTCTACTGTTAGGTGCATATATACTTATAATTGTTATATCTTCCAGTTGAATTGTCCCTTTATCATTATGCAATGACCATCTTTGTCCCTCATAACAGTTTTTTACTTAATATCTATTTTATCTGATTATTAGTATAGCTACCCAGCTCTCTTTTGGTCATTACTTGCATGGTATATTTTTCCATCTTTTCACCCTCAACCAGTTTGTACTATTGACTTTAAGGTGAGTGTCTTGCAGACAGCATGAAGTTGGGTAATGATTTTGTATTCATTCTTCCAATCTCTGCCTTTTGACTGGTGAGTGTAATCCATTTACATTTAAAGTTGCTATTGATAATACAGGACTCTCTTCTGCCATTTTGCTATTTAGCCTTTGTAAGTCTTATAAATTTTTTGTCCCTCAGTTCTGTTAATGCTTACTTTTATATTTCTTTGCTTTCATGTGTTGTACCATGTTGAGTGCCTTCTCATTTATATCTGGATATATTTTTCATCTGCTTTCCTGTGATTACAATGGGGTTAAAATTTAGCATCCTAAATACATAACAGTCATATTTGGTTCAATACCAAATTAACTTCAATAGTATGCACATGTACTTTTCCTATCCTCTGTCCCCTTCCATTTTTTGTACTTCTTACCACTTATATATTTGTACGTTGTATGTCAAAAACCATGGATTATGCATTTTGGCACCTTTAGTAAGAAGTTTAGTTACATACCAAAAAATACAATACAATAGTAGTGGCATTTAAAATTACCTAGATGGTTACCTTTACCATAGGTCTTTATTTCTTTATGTTGCTTTGAACCGCTGTCTAGTGCCCTGGCCTTTCAGTCTGAAGAACCCCTTTAGCATTGCTTGTAGGGAAGGTCTAGTGGTGATGAACTCCCTCAGCTTTTGTTTATCTGAGAATGTCTTAATCTCTCCATCATTTTTGAAAGAGAGTCTCTCCAGATATAAAATTCTTGTCTGGCAGTTGTTTTCTTTCAGCACTAAGTATTTCAACCCACTGCCTTCTTGCCTCCATGGTTTCTGAGGAGAAGTTGGCACTCAAGCTAATGGGGACTCCCTTGTATGTAACATGTTGTTTTTGTCTTGCAGTTTTCAAAAGTCTTTCCTTGTCCTTTGCATTTGTATCAAAATCACTATATGATGGGGTGTTATTTTTCTTCATGTTTATCCTGTTTGGTGTTCTCTGAGCATCTTGGATGTGCATATTCACATCTTTTGCTAAGTTTGGGAAGTTTTCTGTCAATTCTTTGATGTTTCCTTCTGCCTCTTTCTTCTCTTTTTTGTACTCCCATAACACAAATATTAGTGCACTTGATGGTGTCCCATACTGTCTTAGACTATTTTCACTTTTAATTGTTTTTTTTTTTTTTTTGCTCCTCAGACTAACTCATTTCAAGTGTCTTGTCTTCAAGTTTAATGGTTCTTTCTTCTGTCAGCTCCAGTCTGCTCTTGATACCCTCCTGAGCATTTTTCATTTCAGTTATTGTGGTCGTCAACTCCTGTAATTCTGTCTGGTTCTTTTTTTAACGTTTTTATATATTTCTTTAGATTCTCATATTACTCATTCATTTTTCCCCTGACATCCTTTAGTTCTTTCTCTGTACTTCAAAGGGAACTTGGTACAATTATAAGTTACTCTGTTTGTGACAATGCTCAGCTACCAACCCTCCAGGAAGGGACACTGAACACTTAAACTCATACTTCCAGTAGCGGGAAGGCTTCACTGCACCTTCTCTGGCCTGCCCCTTATGCCCTAAAGACCCAGGGCACCTACTTGCAAAAGAGTTGCGCAAGGTCGTGGTTCAGCCTGTGGCCACACTCTGCTCAGAGCCCATACCTAGTTGAAGAGCTTGTTGTGCAAGACTGTGGATGCCTTCCTGGTGACCTTGGTGAAAGCTTATGCAAAACAGATCCCCAGGAGCAGGGCAATGAACTCATACACACCAGTTGGAAAAAAGGCAGCTGTGGATTGTCCAGTATGTCACCTGGGTCTGCAGTGGTCCTGTTGTTTTCTCAGCTGCTATTGGTCTTTGAAAAAGAACAGAAGGTCCAATCACATGACTCAGGATAAAGTTCAGTGGAAAACAAAAACCATCTCCCTGGAGTCACCTAAAACTCTGGCTGGTACAAGGTAAAACTGTATGTTAAAACCTCCCTGCTCCTTGCTTTTGTTCTCCATCCCCAGTGTAAATCTACCCCGCGCCCCCCCCCCCCGAATTAGGCCCTTATTATCTATCCCATGAACCACCGCAGACCTAATGGAGCCATCTCCCCGACTCGCAGCTCTTTCCACCATCACTCACTTCATCCACGTGATTGTTCTCAACTCAGTACTGCTACATTTATGCTTTCTGTTCGATCCTTTGCCTCAAGGCAGCCTAAACTCTAATGCTAACTCTTCTCTCCTGGTTTGATTAATTCTCTATGGTATTAGAACTTTGTGCTGGATTACCATCCAGCATCATGCCTACCCCTTCTACATTCTGCACTGCAATGCAGGGAGAAGCTGGGGCACTCAATTTCCCAGACTCGTGTGGTTTCAGGTCAGATTCTGTCAAGCAGAGGCACTCACAGGAAATTTGAAAGGTGGAAGAGGAGAAGGTATTTTACTCTGGTGGCAACCATGGGCAAGTTTTGCCACTGATTTCCAGCTTCCCTTCTGAGAATCACCCATCTCAGTGCTGCCTGCTGCTGCGATCATAGGTGGCCCTTTTCTCTCCCAGCCCTTCCAAAGGGTGTGTAAGCTCCCAATTTCCTGTATTAAACCTTTTCAAGCTCTAAATACTTAGAATGGCTCTATTTTCCTGACAAAACTGCCTGACTTAATATTAACTAAGTGGAGCACTGAGGGAAAAACGTGGCTTAGATTCAGAGTCCCAAATTCAAGTCCTGGCTCCTTTATTTCCTATATAGGCCTAGGTCAGTTTCCTCATATGTAAAATGGGGACAGTGTTACCTACCTCAGAACATGGTAGGGAAGATTTAAAAAAATGACCTGGCACTGTGCCTGCCACATAATAGCCTCCTAGCCCCTAATAACAGAGTACAGGGATATACTTTAAATAAGTCATAGTGAGGAGGCAAAGCTGGAGCTAAAGGGGAAAAAGTCACGATGGTGGAATATAAAGCATTCTTGGGAAGGTACTTGGGAACAAAAACCAGGCTGCATGGATAACACTCCCCTCCCGCCCCATTCTGTAAATGTAGGAGGTCAGAACAGGAGGGAACCAGTGTTACAGCCCCCAGAGGCTCTCTCCAAAGCACCATTGATCACCTTGGCTGGCAGGCTCTGGGCTTGTCATGGGGGTCCCTCATGGGCAGCAGATGGGAAGCTCCTTGAAAAATGGGAAGTTACCCTACCTTATGCAAGCCCATAGAAACACGCCCACCCCCATCACAGTACTCACCCCCGAGCCCTGATGCAACCAGTAGCTCAGCCACCAGATTGTGAAGGTTATGAGGAAGATGATCACCACCATGAGAAGGAAAACCATGGCAGTGACAATGTAACCTGGAAAGGAGAGGGGGTGATAATGAGAAATACTGGGGGCGGGGCACAGCAAGACCCAAGGCATCTGCTGCCACTGCTGCTGCCAGTCAGTTAACCCAAGCCCTGAGTCCTTGGATTTTCCTGCTCCCATCCACTTTGGGCATCTTGTAGTACTGGGGAGAGCTGGGTCCAAGGTCAAAGAGCCCTGGATTCAAATCCTGACTACTGCTTCCAAGTCATGTGACCTTGGGCAAGGTACCAAATGTCAGTGACATTCCACTTCCCTACTTGTGGTGACAGTCACACCAGCTTCATCCTGCTCTAAAGAGGAGATAAGTATGTTCAGTGCCCAGCCCAGTGCCTGGCACATAAGTAAAACTCCAGGGAAGTTAGTTCCCATTATGCATGACCTGAGGGGTCAGTTTTTAAAATAATAATGGCTACCATTTATATTTGTGTACATTCTTTCTGAGTTAGGAATTCCTATTCCCATTGACGTGAAAAACTGAGTCACAGAGATGGGAGGTAACTTACCCAAAGTTACAGAGCTGGCAAGCAATGGAGACAGAATCAAAACCAGTTTGTCTGGGTTATAAAGTCAAGAGTGGGAAAACCCAGGGTTCATTCCCTCCTTTACCATTTGCCTCTTGTCCCAGCACTCCACCCAACTATTCACTCTGTTCCATGCCCAAATTCCTTTTCCAACATTCTACTCTGCCTTCAAGGCTCCACTCAAGGGTCACCTCTTCTTTGAATCTGAGACCATGCCATCTGGTGAATATAAATGTCTTCTTTCTCCAGCTAGATTTCTGGCTGGTCTAAAACAATCTTATACCTCTGCCCCTGCAGGTCTAGTTCAGTGCCTGGCACATAGTAAATACACTTCAATTGATTGCATTTCACAAACATTTGCCCTGTGTTATACACAGTAGGGGTGCCCATGGTGGAAGGGGTGAGGATGGTGACCTCTGTGTAAAGCCTACCTCTTCCTCCCCCAGACAGGTAGAGAGGAGACCTTACACAAGAGTGAGGTTCCAAAGTCAATGAATAGTAAAAGAAAGTAGAGTCAAAATTGCTCTAGAAAATCTCTTAAATTGTTCAAAAAGTACAGTACTATACGCCTGGCTTTATGTCAACAATATTGTAGTCATATGTGCATGGATTTATAAATGTGTATGGTAATATGCACCATTTAATAAAGTGGTGCCTTTGAAACTTCTAATTGTCATTTGCCTTAACAAATACATTTTAAATTGCATCTACTACATATAAATGAAAGTTTCACCAATGTGTTGCATGCTGATATTATCTATTCTATTCTATTTCTTTCAGTGCAGCTCATGACCCACTTAATTGATTTCACAACCCCTAATACACCAGTACCCACAGTTTTAAAAACACAGAAATAAAAAGTACACATGAAACCCAACTTCCAGTGTCATCTCTGGTGGTAGTTCCTTTTATTGAGTGTGGTTGGGTTTGTGCAAGTTCAGCCCACGAATGGCATGACTTCTCTGCACCTCTTTATTTCACACGAACTCAGAGACACATCTGGACCAAAATGCTGCCTTTCCAGTCAAAGCCAGCTTCAGGGGCAAGGCAGGTCAGAGAGGGAGCCCAGGCCTAGCATGGAGTAGCTGGGGAACTGTATCTCCACCTGCCTGGATATAGTGGAGGTAGATGTTCCATTTCAGGGAATCCTCTTCCATCTCCTCCTTCTTTGTGAGCTGATTCCCCAGCACTGGGTCCAAGTAAATGAAAAATAAAATAATTATGCCTCCCAGCCACCTGTATCTCTTCCCAGAGTCAAAGAGAATCCTAGCACAGCCTTCTGCACCTGTCTTTGACCCTTTTTAGCTTCCTCACCTACTTGCTGCAGTGCCCCACCCAGTGGGTTTTCCATAGGAAGACACTGTTGAAGGTAACTATTGACGTGGATTGAAGAACCTGGAAAGGGGGTCCATCCCCAACCGTTCAATAAAACCCCAGAGGACCTGGGTTTTCAAGTGCTTGATGGGCTGAGGGAGGGAGCAGAAGAGAAGGAAGAATGCGATGGCCTGGGACCAGAAAACCTTGGCTCCAGAATGGTCACCATGACTAATTCACTGTGCAATCTTAGATGAATCCCTTAACCTCCCAGTTTCCTCATCTGAAAAATGGCGGGCTTAGATGGTTGCCAAGATACTTTGCAGTGATACACTTCTGAGACAATTCCTCAAAAAACAGTCGTGGCCGCAGAGTCTGACCCTTAGCCTAGAGCAGTGTTCAGAGACCAGAAGATGAAATAACAACAATAAGAATAATGACAACAACCATTACCAGCGCTGTAGTGGGTGACTATTTCTTCTGCCTTATGTTCTCCCTCTTCTAATAACAGCACCTCAAGTTTCTTTGGGGACCACTTCTCCCCCATTGGGTTCAGCCTTGGAAAGGCTGTCAATTAAGATGCCTCATCCGCATGGGGCAATCAGGTACCCTCTTCCTGGAATTTGAATCTTGAGGTAGATTACACTAGGATGATTATTGTTTTGGAGTGAATTTTCTTCAAAAAGACTGACTAGTTTCTGTTACTTAGATCCCCAAAGCTGCCTAAGCCTGGTTCTTCAACTTTTCTTTTCATTTTGTGATCTATACCTTTTCTTGCCAATGAATTGTTTTTCTGTTTATATTAGCCCACATGGGTTTCTGACCTTTGCAGCTGAAGAACCATGTGCAGGCACTGTGTTGGCCCTTCCTCACACTTGAGCTCATTTAATCCCCACTACAACTCTGCAAGTAAGTGCTATCACCTCCACTTTTGCCAAGAAGGGTTCAGAAAGGTTAAATTGTTTGGCCAAGGTCACTCAGCTATGTAGGCAGCAGAGCTGGGATTCAAATCTAGAACTGTCTTAACTTAAAAATGGAGGTCTTTCCATTCTACTACCCTGTCTCAGCAAAGGCCAAGGCTATGAGCTTCTGGGATTGGCCCAATTCATCTCTGATTTCCAAAACCTTTGCTCTCAACATGTACAATGAATGAAGGTCCAGATGCCTTGCAAAGTCTTAGCTCTACTCAGGCCCAAATCCATACCCCCACCCTGCTCGGCTCCACACTCCCAGCTATGCACCCTTCAAGAGCACTTCCTGGACCCTTTGGGCCTCCTGACCACTGCCAGCCATACTTCCATGGCCCTCCACTACTTGGATCTGTAATCTGTGTGTGCAATAAATGTTTAGGATCCTGGGCAGTGAACCTGAACAGTGAGGAGTGTGGCCTATCTAGGGTCCAGGAAGAAATGCCAGGACCTCTGGAAGACCTAGGCAGGCATGTGGACACTCTCACCCTGCTGTCCAGCACCATTACCTGCATTTTCATTGACAAGCTCTTCCTGGGAAGTGGCCTGGACTTCCACTCTTAGCTTCTCTGCTGTCTTTGCTGTGTCCTGCAATGCATTCTTGGGAGAAGGCACATGCTATGGAGCAGGGATGCTCCTCCCCATGAAGAGTGAGGGGTGAGGGAACGGAAATCACCTGTGTGGCTTTCCCAGGCATCTTCTGGAGGAGTTGGGCATAGTGTCTCTTTTTCTGCATTAACTCATTGTGAGTTCCATTCTCACAGATTTTCCCATCTTCTAGTAAAATGATCTGGTCACAAAACTAAATACTAAAGAGTCAGAAGAAATAAGGTTGTCAGTAAGCACATGAAAAGATGTGTGACTTCACTATTCATCAGGAAAATATAAATTAAAACCATGATAAAGTATTTTTATACCACCAGATGTGCAGAATTTTAAAGTTAGACAACCATAGGTGTTGGTGATGATTCAAGGTACAAGGAGCCCTTCATAAACTGCTGATGTCGTACATTGGTACAACCACTTTGAAGAACAATTTGACAATATCTAGTAAAGTTGAAAATGCATGTTATGAACCAACAATTTGACTCCTAAAACTCTTCCCTAAAAATCTCTCAAGCGTATATAAAGATACATGTAGAAGGATGTACACAGAAACATTTTTTGTAAAAGTGAAAAATTGGAAATAAATTAAATATCCATCCTAGAGAAATTAATTCTGGTATATTTATTTATTGGAATACTATACCCGTGAGAATCAAATAAAGTTATATGGGTCAACATAGATGATCTAGAAAATGTAATGTCAAGTGAAAAAAAAAACAAAACAAATCAGCCAAGGACACAGAGAGTAAAATAACGTTTATATAAAGTTTGGAAATATACAAAAGACCAGTTTATCATACCCAGAGCTTCATGCATATGTTGTAAAAATATGAAGACATTCAGGGGAACCATAAACAACATATCCCGGGTAGCAGGAGGGAAGAAACAGAATGCAATCTGGGAGAGGGATACAACGTTTTATTGCTCAATCTATCTGTTAGATACATGGATTTTCATAAGATTGTTTTCTAGACCTTTTTGTAGGTCTAAAATATCTTTTACCAAAAAGATAGTAAGACAAAAATAAAAGGGAAGAAAAGGAGAAAGAGAAAAAGGGGGAGAAATGCCTTGAGACCAGCACTGAGTATGAGACTATTTAGGGAAGGGACGGGTGACAGGCAGAGCCAGGTGCAGCCATTGTACTTACGTCAGTTTTCAGTAAAAGACACAGAAGTGCCTCTTAACCTTAATATGTGAAACTTGGGGAATTCTCCTTCTTTGAGGGATTTTTTGGGGGGAGTGGGTAATTTGAAAAAAAACATAAAATTTTGAAGATGGAAGAGACCTGAAAATTTGGTTTCCATTTTCACCAGCCACAGAAACCCTTTTACCAGCCTATCTTCTCCAGGTGTAAAGCAGAGGAAATCCAAGTTCTTTACAAGACATCCTGAATCTGTTGGGACTAGTCTGAGGTGAAGGGACAGCTGCCCATGATGTTATTGGCTCACATTCAAATGGCAGAGCCTGGAGGGTCTACATTATCCTTCAGTCATGGTCAGACCCCTGGAGGTGTGGTCACCTGCAGCTGGTGGGTGACCAGGATGACAGTCTTCCTCCGGAGTGCCTTCTTAATGAGTCCCCATGTGGGCATCCACTGCTGACAGGGGGTCATCCAGCAGGTAAAGCTCACAGTCTGAGTAGACAGCGCAGCCAGACTGATCCTCTGCTTCTCAACCCAAGAGGTTGAGGCCTCTTCCCCTATCTGCAGACAGGGAGAAAAAGGCACAGTGTCCAGAGGCCAAGCACCAGCCAGGTGTGCTCAAATGGGTGAGCAGATGTGACAGACCAAGATAAGCGCATGCTCCAGGATGGCTATTGATTTGGCACCCCTGACATTTTATTCTCAAAATTTGCTTTGGAAGAGATGAAGCAACCAGTTTTTGATTAATTAAAAATTTATAACTCATAATTAAATACAATTTTGCTAAACCTGCCAGCATCTCAGGAGGCATATTAAACCAATACAAATTTAGATAATAAAATGAATCGCTCATTCCCAAGAAATAATACTGTTTTACATCTTCTTCCGGTTTTAAATCTCAGGTGACTGCAACTGTGGTAATTTGTGCCATGTACTCAACATAGATGGATCCGCAGTGGCTGTGAAGGTTGTTGCTTTGCAGTCATGGGAAGGGCCATTTAACAGAACATCTGTTATGGCAGGAGTGAGGGTGCAAACCTGCATTACTAGGCAACATGTTTTGGGTCCCCTTGAAGATTAGCACTCTAAGCTGTGAGGACTAGGGACCCTGGGACTAGCTCCTAGTCCCTGTTCTGCCTTGAACTCTGGAGGTCACTTAGAGAAGAAGCTGAGTTTAAACGGTAGCAAGGCATCATTTCTTGGCCTTTCGGCTAAGATCAATTGTAAAGGACAGCAAGGTGACCTCTATTCAAGGCTCTGCCTTTAGTTCATTGCTGTGCAAGCTTTGACAAGCTGCTTGATCTGGGCAAAGCCCAGCTTTCCCATTCATTCATTCACTCATTTATTCAACAAATACCTATTAAATACCTACCATGTTGTTAGAATAACAGCCAACACCTACTCTAAGCTAGGCACCATTCAAAGCACTTGGCATATTAACTCGTTTGAACCTCAAAGCAACCAGATGCAGCCAGTACTATTATTTATGCCATTTTACACAGCAGGAAAATGAGACCTTATTCTTGGTATTGAAGACACAACAGTGAATAAAAAGACAATGGAGCTCTCTTCCCTCAAGAGCTCAATCTTTAAAACAAGGATAACAAAAGGCCTACCTCCTGGGATATTGTGAGGCTTGTCTAAGACAAAGCATTCAAGCTGCTAGAGTAGTACCTCCCATAGAGGAGGTACTACTACAGATGCAGCTATTATTAAAACTGTAAAATAGAAATGACAATACTGCTTTTATCTTACAGGATTAATGTGAAAGATAGTGAATTATCAGGAAAATGTAATAGTCAGAAATCAAATTGCCCTGTGGGGCCATGGTGAGGTAACCTGGCCACGGACACAGGAAGTTCTGACCAGAGTGGGGCAGGGAGGGTGGGTGGGGCAGAGGGAGGGTAGTGTTGGGGATTGAATCACATCCCTCACAAAAGACATGTTTAAGTCATAATCCGTGTTCCTGTGGCTGTGAACCCATTTGTAAATAGGATCTTTGAAGATGTTATTATTAGCTAAGATGTGGCCAAACAGAAGGAGGGCAGGCCTTAATCCAGTATGGCTGAAGTCCTTATAAGCAAAGGCAATTGGACACAGAAGTAGAAGCCAGAAGTCAGCGAAACCAGAGGAGCAGACGCAAGGAGAGAGAGAGAGAGAGCTGTGTGAGGGAGGATTGCCAGAACACTACAGACACTGCAAGAGAGTAAGCCCTGCCAATACCTTGATGGACTTCTAGTCTCCAAAAACTATGGGACAATCAATTCCTACCAGTTAGTGGCATTTGTCATAGCAGCCCCGGAAAACTAAGGTAGATTCTCATTTTTACAGGGTCTCCAGAAGGTGCCTGAGGTCAACAGCCATCCTTTTGGGAGACTGAGGGGCATCTTCTCCAGTTCCAATGGTAAGACCCCCACTCTCAGCAGGGCAGTGTGAGTTCTTGACTTTGAGGCAGGAGCTTCAGGGAAGGCTCCAGCTGCTTAGGAAAGAAGGCCTGCCCCACCCCTTCCACCTATCCTGGGTGTCAGAGAGGCTCTCATAGCCTAAGGACCTCCGAACATAAAAAGCGCCAACATTACCAAATTGCTGAGGGATGCACACCTCCCACCTACCTCTCATGTCTCCAAAGGGCAGAGTTTCCAGGTCTTGTTTCACAGAGCAGCAATGGAGCACCTGGAGGTAACTGTGGAGGTCAGGGAATTATAAGTGCAGGTCTTCCAACCTTCCCAAGTTTTGAAGGGAAAAGGCTTGAACTCCATGCTAAGAAAACTGAGACTTGATTGTGTGTTTAACTGACCAACCATTGAAGGTTTTTTCATTTCCTTCCTTTTTCATTACTTGGATTTAATAAATATTTCAACAGAACAAAAAGATACAGTGAAAAATAACTTTCCCTCCCATCTTTGATGCTCATTTGCTCTCCCCAGAAGCAGCCACTATTACAATTCTTATGTACTTTTTTGGAAATAATCTATTTGTGTGTGTGTGTGTAGCACATATTGGTTTACATTGTTTTAATAGCACCAAAGTACTCCATTAAATGGCTGTACCATAAATTAAGGGCCCTACTGATGATAGATACTTAAGGTTTTTCTAGTCTTTTGCTTCCATGAAAAATGCAGAGTGAACATTCATGTATACAGAGGTCTTTGTGCTCATGATTGAGGGTGACTATGCATTTAATACCTCACAGTGGATTTGCTGAGTCAAAGAGTCACTGCACTTTTATTTTTGATAGATATTTCAACACTGTCCTCCATGTAGTATCAATCTTAAAGCAGAGCAATGATAAGATGCAAGTTGTGTTTTAGAGTGATTGCTGTGGAGACTGTATGCAGGGTAGAACAGAGTTCAAGGGTGGAGCCAGGGACCTGAGGGCAAAGGCAGTGGGAACAGTTCAAGTAAGACATAAAACAGACCTGAACTGGCAGTGGAGGTGGAGAATAAGAGAGAAATACAAGAGATTTCCAGGAGACAGACTTATCTAGGGTTGTCAAACAATTAGGTACGGAAGGTAACAGAAGAGGAGGTGTCCAGGCTGACTGGGGTATACAGTTTGGTTGATGCCAATGAATTGAACTGGATAACATGGGAAGAGGAGGCAAGATGGGAGCTGGGCAAGCAGGTGCTCGTGAGTGGGTATTGAACAAGATTGTGAGGTAACCACAGGACAACCAGACAGAGATGGCCAGTTTATATACCTACACATGCCACTCAGGATTGATCCTGGGGGCAGATTGCAAAACCAAGCAAACAGTCAAAGGAAACCAAAGTCCATTATAGTTGGAAGCACACTGTAGCATTGAGGGCAGAGTTTTCCTGAATGCTCCACTGAATAGACCTCACACGTGACTTCCAAGGGCATGTCTCCAGCAAGTTAACCCAGCACCCTGGGGAGGGAGACCGCAAGGGAGAGGAAGGATACAGCTGGAAGGTAGGAGGCCTGCTCGGCTCTGAATCCAAACTCACTTCTTCCATGTTACATGACCTCATAACCCATTTTCTTTGCCTTTTGACTTAGAAACCAGGATTTAATCAATAAAAACAAGTTTTCAAGTGACTTTTTTTTTTGGAGGAGAGAGAGTATGCTGGCTATTTTGAGCCAATATAAGCACAATGGCCAAGCACCTGGGTTCAAATCCTGGCTCTACTGTATCCCACCAACTCTGTGATGTTGGGCATGTTATTTAATCTCATGGAGACTCAGTTGACTCATGAAGAAAATGGAGATAATAATTCTTTGTTCATAGCAAGGAGGAAATATGGTGACACATCTATGTGAGCTTGCAAGTATTAGCAGCTATCAATTACTATTAGCAGCTGGGACTCCCTCCCCAAACCAAACCAAACCCATGCCCCAGGGTCCCTGCCTGCTCCTCCCAGAGGCTTACCAGGCTTTGTCATACTGGCCTTCCATGAGGATGTTGTCCCTGACTCTTCCTGCGATGACCCAGGCCTGGTGGGGGACATAGGCCAGGCTTCCATGCATTGCCACTGAGCTCTCCAGCAAGTGCATCTGCAGCAGAGTGAGTCTAGCCTCAGGGCCAGGGTAAACCAGGTAATACAACCTGCCTGGCCCAGTAGCCACGGTGCCCAGGGACCCAGGGTTCTCTGGGTTCCTGGGGGCTATCCTATATAAAATGGGACTTTTATCATGGCCTGCCAAGCTTACCAGGGAGTCCAAAGGCACAGCCATGAGAACATGTGGAAGCAGTTAGAGCCTTCAGTGCTGACTAAATCCAACCACTGCATTCAAAGCACCCCATACCTTTGTAACATGGTCTGAGTTTTAGGGAAGTATATTTTTTTT
>PVKH010011392.1:0-17593 GCA_004027955.1 Chaetophractus vellerosus
TGAAGGGAAATGGGCTTTATGTCTTGGGGGTGTGTGGGATTTTGCCTTGGACTGACGATTTTGCAGGGTGACTTATTTTTACTCTTATGCGAGGATTTATGGTAGACTACTTTGTTCTCATGAGTAGCTCAAATTTTGAAAGTATAGGAGACCAAAATTATCAATATTAGAAGAAAAAATATGGACAAAATTAATGCCACATGCTATACTGTTGAGTCTGATAAATTAGAACTGTAAAATGAATGACATCTAGGAGATGTGTGAAACTACTGAGAAATGCAATAGTTTAAGAAACTCTCCAAACCAAGTTATTTAATTATATCAATAAGTCTAAGAATCAGTAATGTGCAATTGCTTTTATTAATTAAAAAAAAAACCCAGATGTAGAATCATAAAATTTTAACAAGTAGTGACATTATAACTAGAATTAATTTTGAAATATGCAGATGTTTTGTGGAAAGCCATTGTTACTGAGCTCTTTTGTTAATACCTATGATGTCACCTACTGAATACTAAAATTTCATTATCTCATTCAGCTCCAGAAATTATAGGATAGAGGAAAATTACAATGTTTATAAATTTGTTTTCTTGTTTTAATTTTTATTAAAATACTTTTTTTTTGTTTATAGGGACAAAGAAAAATACATAATTTTACGTGTGATAGGTCATGTGAAATACAATAAGCATACACTTTTAGAACAGAGAATAGATTAAAAATCTTCAAAAGAAAACTTTAAAAATATACCTTATTTATATTTACCTCAGTTTTCAGAAAAGCTTTTGTTTCTTTTCTCCATTAATTTATAAACAATTATTCAATTAGTCTAAAATCATTATCACTTTTGCTTTCTGAAACTTTAGAAGTCATATTTCTAAATGAAGACCACTTTTTAATTTATAACAGCCTATGTAAATAGAGACTAGATTTTATTTGAATTATCATTTGGTTTGGTGTCACTATAATGAATACAGTTTCTATAATAATTAGACGTTATGGGGGGGGAACAGAGAAAACCCACCAACAAGCACTTACTATAGGAGTCTTTTATGTATGATCTTTCAAATATCTACTGATTTAAAATCTAGTTTTTTTGGTCTGGTTTTAAAAAATGGAATAACCTAATTTTTTATTTAAAATCCCTAGAAGTGAACTGTGCTTGGGATGGATGGTAATAATGGGCCTAAGTTTAGTGAGGCTACTGGTTTCTCAAATGCTATACTTTGAACTGGAAAAATGTTGGTGTTTGAAAGCTGAAAAATACTCTGGAACTGGAAACTGACTTTTTTGTGTGACAGACCATATTGAATTTCTGCCCTTCTTTCAATCCATTCATAAATCAGAAATATTAAACAAAATTTGAATACAAATGACCATTATATTTAAGGGTAACTTCTAATGGGAGAAATGAAGGTTAGGAAAAGCATAATGAGAATCAAACATAATGTAGTTCAAGAATCCATCCTCTAAGGAAAGGAGAAGAAAAGAAATATTGCATTTTGATATTTAATAATTAAGACTTACCAAACACCTTTTGCAGTCAAATGCCAGTTTAAAAATAAGTTTGTTGTACTCACAATAATGTGTTACCATCAACTCTCTCCATTTCCACACTTTTGCAGTCAAGCTGATTGAAAATTCAACACGCATTAAGCATCAGCACCCCTTCTCAGTCCTCATCCTATCTCTTAGTAACCTAAAGTCTAAGTTTTAACTCCATGAGTTTATTCTTCGTATTTAGTTCATATTAGTAATACCATACAATATTTTTCCTTTTGTGCCTGTCTTTTGTCACTTAGATAATGTCCTCAAGGTTCATCCATGTTATCATATGTGTCCCCATTTCATTTTTTCTTACAGCAGCGTAGGATTCCATTGTATGTATATACCACATTTTGTTTATCTCTTCATTAGTTGATGGACACTTGGGTTGTTTCCATCTTTTGGAAGTTGTGAATAATGCCGCTATGAACATCGGTGTGCAAATGTCTGTTTGTGTCACTGTTTTCAGTTCTTCTGGATATATTTCTAGTGGTTTATAAATAGGATTGTGGCTGTATGGTTTTTTTTTTTTGACAGTATTTCCCATGTCAAAATTTCCCATTTTCTACTCAGTTGCTTAAGTTTAAAAATTAAGAATAAACTTAGAAACACACATAAAAATGTGCTCATGTATGATCAACTTGTCTTTTTTTTGTCTTCCTTTAAGACTTATTACTATTGCCTCCACTTTCAGAAATATAAAAGTACCATTCAATTTAATGTCTCATTTACTTTTACTTAATTTTATTTCATTTTGCCATTCAGAAAATAGTTTGTTGAAAAATTTAGCATAGATATGTATGCAAAATTTTTAACTACCTGAATCTTACATGAAATTAGATATACCAAAATGTAGGTAAAAATTAGAAGTATTATTTACCCAGGAATGGAGTTCTTTCTGTAGAATTTAGAGAAAATCGGTTAATTTGCCCTGGAAATCAAAAGAAGCCACCCACTGCCATTTGCTCTCAATCCATACTTATGTTATTTATAATAAGCCACCTAAGGGAGTAGTATATGATCTTTCTCTCTGATGTTATTTAAGCATTGTTATCTGGTCCTTTCTGAGTTGAAAATTTAAATAAAACACTGGCATATGTGGGATGATTATGCATTCAAATGCACATTTATGTGCTCTTTCAAAACTATGCAACTGCAAGCATTCACATATTTATATTAAGATTGATTTTTTTAAATACAAGAAAATAACATAATTTACATGCTCAGGACAATATTTCCAACTTTTACAACTTTATTTCAAAGCCATTTTTCCGGTAGCTAGGTAAAGGCTTCAATTATTTCACAATCAAATCTACATACATGGCCTGTTATAAAGTTGTTAGTTATAATAAGAATGCATCTCAAATATTCTATTAGACCTTAATATTTAGCATAAATTTTTCTATCTTTATTCTCAGGTATTATTTTTAATAAGGAGTGGTTCAATATCAAATAAATTTATTCAAAATTAAACAACCACCATGTAAGTGATGTGTATCCACGATCCATCAGGATGCTTAGTTGCAAGAAAGGGCAATTTGTTCTAGATAGTTCAAGCAAAGAAATAATTACTTAAACCATTCATTTATATCACATGGACTCCACAAGGTCCAGAAATTGGATTCAATAGCTATCATGTCCAACCTCACCACATTTGCTGCTCTAACAGAAACTCCAAAACCACTGAGCCTCTAAGACTCAGGGCTAGGTGCCAGGAGTTTTGTCACTGCTTCTTGCAAATTATAGAAACAAACACCTCTCACTTGCACTTGTCCAGAGATTGAATCCCCCACATATAGGTGCGTCTTCAAATTGCTCACTTATGAAACTAAGACTCCCACTAAGACATTTGATTGGTAGAACCCGAGTCACATGCTGTGTCTTCTAGACATGTAAGGTTTTGCTGTTACTGTTCTTGTCGGTTTTTTTTTGGTTTGGTTTTTTAGCTTTTGGTGTGGGAAGTGGAGCGCATAATATGGGAGATTATAAAATGTAGGGAATATGTTCAAAGACCTGAAAGATACAAAGGTTGACTAGAGAACATATATGGATTTTTGAGTAGAACCTATTTGCCAAATTTTAAAGCTGATATTGATACACAGTCTAGTTAAGTCATGGCAGAATGGGGAGGGTGATGACAAGGCTGGATACTGGCTGAAAGACTTAGACTGAACATGATATCTGCCCTCATATTTTATTTTATATTTTTAAAATTTTAAAATGTTTGTAATATGAAGAATTAAGGTGATTGTTTTAAAATCCTGAAGCCATAACTATACTAAAGATATTTGATATGACTTACTTTAAAAGTTTTATAATAACTAAAACATACCATCAATGGAGTACTGTAAATATCAGATAAAATGATATAAATCGATTTTGGCATATTTTTTCCTGAAATAATAATTTTAATTTTGTTTTATAATAACTTTTATTATTATAGATGTTGTAGGTTTATAAAAAATATGCAGAAAATGTAGAGTTCCCATATACTCCCCTCAAACACATATTTTTCTCTATTATTAACAATTTGAAATAGTGTGGTACCTTTGTTCCAATTGATGAAACAATATTATTATAGTTATAGTATTAAATATAGTCCATAGTTTGCATTATGGTTCACTGTCTGGATTGTATGTTTTGGGGAATTTTTATTCTAGTGTACAGTGTGAATAAATTTTTATTCTAGTGTACCAAGTTCCCTTTTTAACTACATTCAAATGTATAATTCAATGGTGTTAATTACTTCCACAATGCTGAATTACCATCACCACCATCTTTTATTACCAAAGCTTTTCCATTAGTCAAATAGAAACACTTAAATATTATGTTGAAGCTACAGCAAGTTGTGTTATGTAAAAATTAAAATTCTCTTTGAGTTTAGTTCTACTGATTTTTCTGTCTAGAGTAACAGTATCTTTCTTCTTTCTAGATAATGAGAATGATCTAATCCCCTCACATTTCTAAGTTTGTTTAGTTGCCAGGAAACTCAGCGTTATGTGTTTCTTTCTAACCTCAATAACTGTCCAAATTTGATTTGTATTCTTTCAAAATACCCCTATTCTTCTCCCTATCTTCAGTGCATTGCTCTTGTGGATTTTCCTTACCATTCATTGGTATTTATTTCAATAATTATAACTTATTATCTTTTCATTGAACTTCCATGGTATATAGCAGCCCTTCTCTTTATTAACTAGGCAAGGCATCATTCCTGAATTCAATGATTTATGAGTTATAAGAATGGATAAAGGCTATATTTTATTTTGAAGGCATTAAAAGAACACAAAAGGTCAGCTTCTGAAAAGCAGGTTTACACAATAATTAGCCAATATTCCAAGCATAATAAGATACAGCTCTCTATTCTTTGTGTGTGTGTTCTTGTCTTTTAAAGTTAGGTTAATTTTAATATCATAGTCTGCATTAAAGGGTTAAGAATTGGAGAGGAAAAGCATTCTTGCTTTGTTGAAAAGTGTGGATAGAACAACTAAAAATATTACATAATTTGGAGAAAGCAGAATTGTTTGTTTATTTCGCTTTTAGGGGTTGGGTTGCACTGGATTGGAATTCAGCTGGTTGCATGATAATTACTTAAGGGGATTTTTAAAAATTGGGATTCCTGAGAGAGGATTGTGGGAAGATAGCAGAGTAGGTAGCTCTAGGATACAGTCCTTCCACCAAAACACTATTAAACAAGCAGGAACTGTCTGAAACAACTATTTTGAAACTGTGTATGCAAGAAGAAACTGTGCAGCATCTAGGAAAGAGCAGGAGGAAGAGGCCAGCAAAATAAACAAAAGAACAGTAAATTGCTCTCTGCACAACAGCTATCAGCACCCATCCCCCACTCTCACAGAAGGCTGACATGGATTCCTGGCCCTGGTTACCTCACTGTTGACAGAAAGGAAAATAAAATTCCTCTTCCTCAAGAACTGAGGTGGGCACTGCTGATCACTGATCATGTGTTTTCATTAGCAAATTCAGATTCCAAGGGCTCCAGCTAGGAGAGCAACCATTATTTCAATATGCACTAGATAGGGCCAGCGGCTGTGGAGAATTAAAGATACTCTACTTCCTCAGGGTTGCAGGGGACAGTTAGTTGAAGGGCTGCATTTGCTGGGCAGGCCAGGAAAACTCAACTTTGGGGAGCTGTTGGAGAAGCTCTTGGAGTCCTTGCTGACCTGTGGGCACATTGGACAGTCTGGCATAAAATCCTGTTGCCTTCAAACACACAGGAGAGGGATGACTGTCTCTTGGGAAATAGAGGGGACAACCGAACTCCTGCAAATAGTTGAACTCCAAAACAATTAACAAGCAAAATTCCAGGACAAGACAGGCCCAGAAAGACAGGAAAAACCTTGCACATTGCTTTAACCTTGGGAAGACAATCCTGATAGGAAGGCTAAAGGTCAAGAATATTGCTATATTATCACCAGCTGGTTATAAAACCAAGAAATAGACATCTCAGGGAATAAATCCCAGAATTACATTTTAAAGGATTGAAATGTACAGTATACAACAAAAGATTATAAGACAAATAGAGAAACAGGAAATGATGTCCTACTCAAGGGAATAAGATAAAAATCCAGAAAATGCCAACAATGAAAATGAGAATGTGGACCTATCAAACAAAGCTATAAAAAAAATCTTAAGAATGTACAAGTAGATAAAGGAAAGTACAGCAAAAGCACTACAGGATATCAGGAAAATAATGAATGAAAAAATGAAAGTCTAAGTAGAGAAAAGTTTTTAAATGGAATCAAACAGAACTGGAGTTGAAGACCATAATAACTGAAATGAAAAATGAACAGGAGAGTTTCAGGAACAGATTGGAGCTAACAGAAGAAAGAATTAATGAACTTGAAGACCACACAATTGAAATGAGTCAGGCTGAGAAGCAGAAAGAAAAAAAGAATTTTTAAAAGTGAAAATAGCCTAAGAAACTTATGGGACACATAACACATGCCAATACATGCATTGTGGGAGTTCCAAAAGGAAAAGAAAGTGAGAAAGGTGCAGAAGGAATAATAATAGTAATAATTAATTACAGGGAACACCCCAAACTTAGCAAAAGATATGACTATGCACATCCAAGAAGTCCAGAGAATACCAAACAGGATAAACATGAAGAAATACATACTTCATCATATATGGATGACACTATTGAATGCAAAGGACAAGGAGAGAACCCTGAAAGCTGCAAGAGGAAAGAAGCATGTTAAATATGTACAAGGGAGTCCAAATTAGATTGAGTGCAGGTTTCTCATCAGAAACCATGGAGGCAAGAAGGCAATGTGTTGAAATACTTACAGTGATGAAAGAAAACAACTTCCAGCTGTGAATATTATATCTGGTAAGATAAAGTCATTCTCAGATAAACAAAAGCTGAGGGAGTTCATCACCACAGACCTGCCTTAGAAACAAAGCTCAAGGGAGTTCTCTGTACTGAAAGAAAAGGACATTAGACCATGGTTCAAGATGACATAAAGAAATAAAGACCTGCAGTTAAGATAAACATTTGGGTAATAATAAATGCCAATATTATTGTAGTGTATTATTTGCTATATAAATCCATTTCTATCGGCGTTAAAATGCAAATTCATAAAAAAGCAATGATAAATATATGGTTTTGGACATACAATGGACAAAGATATGAGCAGTAAAAAGCACAACATATGTTGGGGGAAACAGAGGGTTATAGGGAAAGTATACAGGCATACTTGTGAATTTAAGTGGGCATCAAACCAAATAACATTGATATATATTTAGGATGTTAAATTTTTAACCCTGTGGTTAAAAGTGAAAGAGATGAAAAATATATCCAGACAGAAAAGAGAAGGCACTCAATATGATACAAACCACACAAAAAAATCAAATAAGTATAAAATAGGCATTAACAGATGTAAGATACAAAAAAGGTATAAGACTTACAAAAGTTAAATAATATGTTCATTTCTTTTTTTAAAAAATTCAAACTTTATTTCAAATATAAAAAAATTAAAATAAGAGAAAAAGGCAGCTTAACAAGTTATGGAAGCATTACTCCTAAAAGTTCTGTCCAGACACTTTTTAAAGAAATATATATATATATATATTTAGATCACATAAATGTTACATAAAAAATAAAGGGATTCCCATATGCCCTGCTCCCCACACCTCCCACACTGTCCCACATGAACATCCTTCATTAGTGTGGCACATTCATTGCAATTGATAAATGCATCCTGGGGCATTACCACTGAGCATGGATGATAGTTCACATTGTAGTTTACACTCTCTGCCACACAATTCTGCAGGTTATAGGAAGATATAAAATGGCCTATATCTGTCATTACAATGTCATTCAGGACAATTCCCAAGTCTTGAAAAATCCCTGGTATTACACCTGTTTTACCCTCCTGCTACCCCCAGAGCCTCCAGTGGCCACTGCCTCAGCATCAATGCTGTAATTTCTTCCAGTGCTAGAATCACAATAAATCTATAGTTGCATACCAGTAAGTCCACTCTAGTCCATAGTTCATTCCCCAATCCTGAGGATTCTGGGATGGATATCCACTCTACCTCTAAATGAGAGAAGGAGGCTTTGATCCCATACAGCCAATGGATGGGACTCTCTTGCTCGCAGTTGTAAACTCTCTTGTTTCCTTGGTATGGTGGTTGTCAATCTTCTCCTTGTTAGTTGTCCTGGGTCAGTCCAATGAACTGGAGAGTAGGTGCTGCAACTCCACCAAGGCTCAGGGCCCAGCTGGCACGCGGACAGCTCAAAGATTCCAGTCTCTTGGACATACACCTACAAACGCCAGCACCAAGTATAGGTTTAAATAGAAGGGACTGATGAACCATGTGTAGGGAAGCCATAAGTGAGCCCAATACTTTCATTTCATCTATTTTCAACCACTAACTCAATTGTTCCTCTACTTCAGGGGTCCTTAACCATTTTTGTTCCATGGACCTCTTTGCCAGTCAAGTGAAAACCACAGACCCCTTACTAAGTCCACACTATACTGTGTATTATTGAATAAATACATCACACTGGCACCAACATATCCCAACAAGAGTAATGTTTTTTTTGAATTTCAATTCAAGCTCACAGACCTGTTGTTAAGAACCCTTGCTCTAATGTCAGAAGATATACAGATGAACACAGAATTAGTTAAATGATATAATCAAGGTTTCATTAATGAAATGAATGAAGAAGAGAAAAAAATGTTTCATCATATTCATATCTGAAAAAAACAAAACGCATTTTCTTTTTTTCTTTAGCATTAATACAGTACTTTCTTTGCTTTCACTACATAAACATTACAATGTTGTTGTTAACTAGAGTCTATAAATTACATTAGTTATAGTTTCCCCATGTATAACCACATCCTTAACACCTTGTAGAAGAACATTCCTGTATTTATATTAACCACAATCCTCACCTACCACCAAAATCATTGTTATATATCTAATATTATCCTCCAGCTGTCCTCCAACTAACATTAATCTCCCTAGGCTGTTGATTTCAGCCATAATCACATCCATAATTCAACAGTTTGTTACAGTAGGAGCTTCAAAATTTATATGTTGCATCTATACTAATGTGATTATTTAATAAATCATCACAAAAAGTTTTAGTTTATAATTCTAACATTAGCATATTTTAAGTTATTTTTATATTTAATGATAATGGACAAATTTATGTCAAATGAGTTCATCTGATTGTTGTTTATTGTTATCAATATGATATCTTTGAACACTTTAAAAGAGCATTCAGATAATTTCAATAAACTCATGAACTAAGCTAGTTTCTAGTTAGAAATGAGAAGTTTCTAAGAATTCGATCAGTATTAAGTATCTGCTGTTTTCCCATTGATTTCACTGACAGAAATGGGAATTTTTAAAAAATAAAGTGACCAAAAATACATGTGAAATTTGGAATACAATTTAAAAAAAAACAAATAATGCAATACATATATTTTGTTTACAAATTGACATGCAGAATTTCCCTCCTTCTATCAATTTCTTTGTCCCAAATTAAAAAAGAAATTCTCTTAAGATACATTAACAATTATAACACTTCACAAATTGTTTAGCAATTCAAGCCAATTTCTAGTGGTAATGAATAAATAAAGGAAAATTTCCTTTAAGTTCCTGTCTTAATCATATAGTTGATTTAAGTTTTGAAAAACTCTCAGCATGCATTTCTTTGTAACCCCTGCATGGGCACATTTATAATAGCATTCACTTATCATACATTTCTTGGTATCTATCAGGACAACCACATCATGTGCTTTTATAGTACCAGTTTCAGTAGTTTTTGACCTACAGAGGAAATGGTTTTTTTCACAATCCTTAAAATCAGAATACATCGCTTTTCCTTTTTTGACATATAATACACCAACATTTAAAAATAAACATTTTTTCTCTTTTGAGATTAATGTAAAGCAAACTACCACACACAGTAGAAAATGCAAAGCTGTATTAAGTCAGTAAACAAAACTCAACACACCAAAAAGACATTTATTCCAACAAAGTAATGAAAATTTTTAGGTATGTTCACCTACATTCCAGGGAAACTTAAAATGTTGGACTAAATGATGCTTGATTTGAAAGTGCTTCGTCTTCCTCTAATGCAGGAATTCTTCCTTGCTTTCACTCTATTATAATGTTTTTCTTTCACTGTTAAACTCCAACCATGTTTTTTCCCTATAACATACTTAAAAATGATATCCACATAAATGATAGCTTCTGTTTTTATCTTGAAAATTATTTTACAATAGAAAATTAAATGATACAATTGTCCACGATTATTTAATATTACAGGTGCAGTTTATTTACAAATGTAGATAAATGTTTTCCTTTTCAAAAGTGGAATTGAAATGAAAACTATATCAATACTTTTCCAAAACATTACTTTGTGCTGTAAAAATTTGCAATTTCTTTTTTGTACTGTTTCAGATGACCAATGTTTTGGATTTCAAATGGAAAATTATATTAAAAGAAACAGGTTATTCTACATTGCAACAACTATCCACTTAGATTAAAAATCCTACATATCTTTCAACTATTCTCAACAGTAGTAATTTGGGATGCTCTTTAAAATATGAATTTCTCATATTAAATTCTCCCTTCTATTATAGTTTTTTTAAAATGGATGTGTTAAAGAATTAATAATGCTTTCTATAGAACTTAAAAACCTAACACTTGTGGATCTACTCCTATCAATTTCTGATTATACCCAACTTGAAAAAGAGTTCTTTCTAACATGTTCAAAAGATAGAGATTTTTTAATATATTATTTGCATTCCATTCGATTCATCTGGCATCCTTTTTACATGAACAGGATGCCAGATGCCATTTGAAACTGCTTCCATTCCATCCCAAATAAAATGAATTCCTTGTCATTCTTATAACTCAACTGGCGACTTTTTTTAAATTAAATTAGAGTCGGAGGTGGAGTATTTATGGTCATGTTAGATGTGTTTAGCCACATCTGTTTTATCCCCAAACATAACATTATCAAATCAATTGGCATACCAGGTGTTTGTGTGTTGTGAGGGATTGTATAAGAAAGAAAAATGTTCAACTGTTGAGGTGATTTGAGAAATTTTCTAAAATTTCAATATCAATCTACCTTTCTAACAAAAGAAATGCTACGTCCACTTACATTTTAAAGGCTTCTTTTCAGCAATCTTTCATAGAGTTTTTGACATTCTTGTTGGCTTCAGAGATATGAAGAACTTTTAAGCTTCCAATCTCCGGTTGCTTTAAATTCACTTAATCTTTTCAAAGAGATTAAACTTTTCTAAGATTTGAGCCTGAGTCTGTGACATTTATATTGTGTGTGGGATATGGTATGGAAACTTAGGAGAAAAACAGGATCCTTTAGTTTTTTTTAAGTAAAATTTTTTGAAGTACATCATTCATACATGAACATGCATAAACAATAAATTTATAGTAAATTTACAAAACAAACATGCACATCATGATACAAGGCTCCCATACACATCTTCCAACCACCGATACTTTGCATTGTTGTGAAACATTTGTTACAAACTATTCAAGAGCATTGTCAAAATATTACTGCTAACTAAAATCCATATCTTACATTTGGTATATTTTTCATATCTTACATTCGGTGTATTTTTCCCTGAATACACCCAATTAGCACCCTATATTAGTATTATATATATGATATCATTCAGGATGATACTGTTTAAGAAACTGCCACTTGCCATAAGATTTTGAAGATGTTTTCCTACACTTTCTTCAAAAGTTTTATGGTTATAGCTTTTATATTTAGGTACTTGATCCGTTTTGAGTTAATTTTTGTATAAGGTGTGAGATAGGGGTCCTCTTTCTTTTAGACATGGATATTCAGTTTTCTGAGCACCAGTTCTTGAATAGACTGTTCTGGCACCACTGGCTGGGCTTGACAGCCTTTTCAAAAGTCTCTTGACCACAGATGTGAGGGTCTAATTCTGAGTTCGATAGTATGTTCAATCTGTCAATCTTTATGCCAGTACTCTGCTGTTTTTACCACTGTGGCCAAGTAATATGCTTCATTTTTTTTTCACTGTTTCCAAGTTCATTTCTGAGTTGCTAAAGATTATTTGCCCTTTCCCATGTTTTTAGAATTTCCTGTATTCTCCCATTCAATCTTGGCTGCCACAACCAGACAGACAGAAAGCACAAGAGCCTACTTTATTAAAAAATAAAATAAAATAAAATAACCTACTTTTTCTTGCTTCTTTAGTGGAAACCTTAGCAGCAGACATTAACTGCTCCTGGTCTGTGAGACATGCATAGCAATATGCTTTAACATCAGGAACAGAGAGTCCCCCAAATTCTTTCTTATCTTTTTAAGACATTTCTGGCTATTCAGGGCCCCTTACCATTCCAAATAAACTTGATCATTGGCTTTTCCACTTCTGCAAAAAAGGCTGTTGGGATTTTTATTAGGATTGCATTGAACCTGTAAATCAGTTTGAGTATAATTGACATGTTAATGATATTTAGTATTTCAGGCCATGAACACAGAATGTCCTTCCATTTATTTAAGTCTTCTTTGGTTTCTTTTAGAAATTTTTTTTGTAGTTTTCTGAATACAGATCCTTTATGTCCTCAGTTAAGTTTATTCCTAAATAGTTGATTGTTTTAGACACTATTATAAATGGAATTTTTTTCTGATTTCATCCTCAGCTTGCTCATCAGTAGTGTATAGAACACTGCTGATTTTTGCATATTAATATTGTATCCTGCCATTCTGCTGAACTTGTCTATTAGTTCTAGTAGCTTTCTTGTGGATTTTATGGGATTTTCTAGATATAGGAGTATATCATCAGCGAATAGCAAAAGTTTTATTTCTTCCTGTCCTATGTGGGTGCCTTTTATTTCTATATCTAGCCTAATTTCTCTAGGTAAAACTTCTACCATAATATAAAGTGGTGACGGGTCATCCTTGTCTTATTCCTGATCTCAGCGGCAAAGCTTTTCTGTCTTTTGAGTACAATGCTAGCTGTAGGGTTTTCATAAATGCAGTTTACCATGTTGAGAAATCTTCCTTCTATTTCTACCATTTGTAGTGTATTTTTTTTTAAATCAAGACAGGTTGCTGTATTTTGTCAAATGCATTTTCTGCTAAATCAAGAGGATCAGGTGATTTTTCTTCTTCAATTTATTAATGTGGTTTATTACACTAATTGATTTTCCTGTGTTGAGCCATCCTTGATAACTGGGATAAAACCCACTTGATTGTGTGGTCTAATTCTTTTAATGTGCTTTTGGATTCAGTTTGCAAGTATTTTGTGGAGGATTTTTGCATCTATACTCTTTAGAGATATCGGTCTATAATTTTCTTTTTTCATAGTAACTTTATCTGGTTTTGGTAGTGTGATGTTGAATTCATAGAAGGAGTTTACTAGAATTCTTTCCTGTTCAATTTTTTTGGATGACCTTGAGCAAGATTGGTATTAAATTGTCTTTGAATGATTGGTAGAATTCACCTGTGAAGCCATCTGGTCTGAGCTTTTCATCTTTGGGAGATTTTTTATGACTGTTTCAATCTCTTTACTTGTGATTTGTTTGTTGAGGCCTTCTATTTCTTCTAGGGTCACTGTAGGTTGTTCATGTATTTCTAGGACTTTGTCTATCATTTTGTCTATGTTGTCTAGTTTTTTGGCGTACAGTTGTTCATAGTATCCTTTTATGATATCTTTTATTTCTGTGGGGTCAATGGTTAATATCCCCTATCTCATACTTGATTTTATTTATTTGTGTCTTCTTTCTTTTTCTTTTTTTGTCAGTCTAGTGAAGGGTTTGTCAATTTTACTGATTTTCTCAAAGAACCAGCTTTTGGTTTTGCTGATTATATCTATTTTTGTTGTTGTTGTTGCTCTTAATTTTATTATTTCTTTGATCTTTATTATTTCTTTCTTTCAGCTTGGTTTGGAATTAGTTTGAAATTGTATATACTACTGGATTGAGATTTGTATGACTTTAAATATTGCTGAAAAATTGTGGTTGTTTATCTTCACGTGCAAGGTGCTTATATTTTGAATGTCTTAATTTTCATAAGTTTATACCTTCATTAAACATCTGAAATCACAATGTAAATGACACAATTTATCATTAATCATTATGGATAGATACCCATATTTCAAATTATTTTTATTTTGAGGTTTGGGGACTAATTTATTCTTAAATAAGATTAGACTCTAATTCTTACCTCAAAATGTACTTGATATGGTCATACTTTGAAAAACATTTGCTCTGCCATTTTGCTTTTCTCTTAATATCTTCATTACTGTTCATTTCATTCCATACTTTGATTTTGTTTGCTTGTCAACTTTGAAAGGGTACATTTTATTAACCCAGAAAATATTTTTATATCAACTTCTTTGGACATACCCACAATAAAAAACATCACTGAGTACGGAAATGTAACAAAATATTCTGGGCAAAACAAGGGTGTGTGTGAGCCTTCCTTGTGGTGGATCTCCCACTCTTCTCTCAGGATTCTTTGTACAGGAGGCATGCCACATCAATAACCTACCGAATGAATGAGCCTCCCGACCTCAGTCTGAACATTAAATATTTTAGCGCATGATTCCTTTCTTGCTTATGTTTATATAAACATTCATATAAAGTGAGGTTTTAATATTTTCTGCCTGCACATTTCAATGGATTTTCTTTTGACTGCCCAATTACCTTATTTTGGACTTTACTTTAGATTGATGGGAGATATGATTTGCAGGTGAATATGATTTCTGTTTTTCCACATTGTTTTTATCCCTTTTTGTTAGAGATGATTGATTTCCTACAGGGGTTAATTGCTGTCTTAATAAAATCATTATTATTGTGTTACATATGGTAACCAGAAACACAACCATAGGCTCTGATCATGCCAGACCTTCACACAGGCCAATCCCAGGTCCTCTATCATTTTACCTTGAGATAGTTTGACACATGTATTTTCTTCTGCATTGAAGTGTTTCACAACCAGCTCAATTCCATGCATCCTCATCTAGCCTCCCTAGAATTTTTCAGAATGTTCAATGATGTGTCATTGCTATTATAACATATATCATGCATTAATAAACAGATTTTAGGAAAGGGACATAGATTAATTCACTAAAAGTTACATGATACATTCTCAGTGATATCACAGATTACTCAAATCTTAATGTAATCACCATGGCAATCACAACATAAAATAAAATATCTCTGCCTTAATAATAGTAGGTCATTTAAATCACATAAATGTCTAAGAGCTTTCTGAGGACTGTTAAAATTAAGCCTCCAAAATCAGCTGGAAAAAAAAAAACAATTTGAGTATCTTTTTCTGATTCTTTTTCTTTCCTTGTAGAATAAATAATAAGGGGAAGACCTAAGCAAAGTAGAATCACAAATTTGTGGTATTTGATATTTTATACAGATTTTATAAGAGAAAAGGCATCTTTTAAAAAATAATGGCTATGAAGCTCTTTCGATCTAATTTACTGATAAAATATAAAAATATCTAATCCAATTTTATTCTGATACAGATGCTTTTTTAGAAATGTTGTTTTCCAAGGTAGGAAAGTATTAGTGACTATATAGCCATATTTTTAGAATAACTGATATGTAGGGTATGCTCATAAATAATTTGTAGTGATTCTCGTCAAAACAAGGCAACAAATGAAAGGAAATATAATGGATTTTAATCATCCTATTTTCTTTCGTGGGTCTTATTTATCATGTTGACTGAAAATTAGATTGGAAGCTTACTTGATTATTAAAAGAAAATATATTTTCTCTCCTAGTTAGTTTATTCTTTCTTCAAATAATTATTGAGTGCTTACCATGTGCCAGGCAATATTCTCTGCACTGGACATGCAACAGGAGGTTACATGTCCTGATATCACAGAGGTTGCATTCTTGTTCAGGAGACAGACAATACAGAAAACAACACATATATCATAAATTAGAAATCAAAAGGTGCTATTGAGAGAATAAAGCGTGGTAAGAAGGATTGGGAATAAGGGGTACTATTTGGTATGAGATTGTCAGAAAAGACATGTTTGATAAGTTGACATTGAAAAGAGATCTGAAAGAAGTGAAGTAAGAAAATGGATGTATGGAGAAAGAAGCATGCAGACATATAAAATGCAGACCCTGAAGCAAGTGAGCAGGTGATGTGCTACATAAACTGCAAGGAGGTCTGTGTGGTTGGACCTGAGTGGGCAAGGGAGAGTGCTGCAGAAGATCAAGTTAGAGAGTTGGAAGAACTTGATCACATGGGCCTCTGTAGGCCACTGTGAGCACTATAGCCTCTAGTTTGCCAAAGGCTACCAATGCAAAAGTACCAGAAATGGATTTGCTTTTATAAAGGGGATTTATTTTGGGTAAAAGCTTACAGTTCCAAGGCCTTAAAATGTACAAATCAAGGCACCATGAGAGGTGCTATCTCACCAAAGTCAGCTGTTTATGCTGTTGTCTGGCCACGTGGTATAGCAAGTTGACTGCTGATCTCTGCCGAGATATCTGCCTTCCGCTCCAGAATCTACTGTCTCCTGGAGCTCAGCTGTGGGCAACCAGGTATAGGGCTTATCTCTTTCCAGGTCTCCTCTATCAGCCTCGGCTGTCCTGCTTTCTCTCTGAGTTCAGCTGCAAGCTATCAGGCATATGGCTCATCTGTCCCTGGGCCTCAGCTCTTTGAGCCTCTAAGTGGCTTCTCTCCTTGAACTCAACTGTGGGCATACCTGAAGTCCTTTCTCTCACAAGCAGAATCAAATATGGTGCCTACTTTTCACTCTGTGTCTGTCTCTTTCTGTGTCTCCGTTTTTATCAGACCCAGCAAGAGGGGAGAGACCCAAGCTGGGTTCCCACCTCACTGATGTAGTCCAATCAAAAGCACCTGATTTTTAAATTATTTTTTGATCTTAGAGAATTGTTTGCATGCTGGTAAGCCTCTTCAAATCCTTTTTTGAAGCAGGGCTGTTTTCAAATAAATCATGAGGCCCGCACCAACATGAAAAAAAAAAGAAGCCATTAGAGACTTTTATAGACCATATCCACTCCATTGAAATGAGAAATTGGTCATTATTAGGCTATGACTCAAATGGAGGTGTGCCTCGCAAGTTCCATTTAAGTCTGAGGCAAAGAAGACTGATAACGGTTATTTACATACAGCTGTCTTTAAGTATTATATTTATTAGATCAGAAATAGAATTAGGGAATGAGTCCCTTTACATCCAGTTTAGCATAACAGAAAAGGTGGGGAGATGCAAATGAAAGACAAATCATTCAGAGTCCTTTTCCTGCTTAGTTAATGAAAATGGGTAGCTTGGCACAGTTGCATAATCTCTAAGTTTTCTCATTTCTAAAATGGTGATAATACTACCGAATAATCGGAACTAAAATTATCATCATTGCTATCATTATTGTTGTTATGTTTGTGCTGATGAAGTCAGGGTTTTAGGCCTATATGCCAAAAACTAGAAGCCAAACTATGATATATCTTAACATAATGAATTATCCCTAGGTAGCCTTTTATAAAGAATCCATCATTCTTTACTTATAAAGAATACG
>PVKH010011394.1:6280-17859 GCA_004027955.1 Chaetophractus vellerosus
TCTTTATTGCTTAATTGCTCTAGCTAGAAGTTCTAGCACAATATTGAATAACAATGGTGACAGTGAGCTACCTTTTTTTGGCTTCTGCTCTCACAGGGAAGGTTTTCAGTCTTTCTCCATTGAGTACAATGAGAGCTGTGGGTTTATCACATATGCACTTTATTATGTTGAGAAATTTTCCTCTATTTCGTTTTCAGAGTGTTTCCATCGAGAAAGGAAATTGGATTTTTTCCAAATGTCTTTTTAAGTTCATCATGTCATTTTTCTTCCTCAATTTAGTAATGTGATGTATAATACATTCTTTGATTTTCTTGACTTGAACCACCATTGAATACCTGGGAATAAGTCCACCTGATCATGTATAATTCTTTTTAATGTGATGTTGGAATCAATTACCAATTGTTTTGTTGATGGATTTTGCAAATATATTCATTAAACAAATTAGACCATAATTTTCTTTTTTGGTGTTATGTTTACCTCTATTTAGAATTAAAGTGATGTTCACTTCATAGAATGAGTTTGGTAGCTGCCCTTCCTGTTCTATTTTTTGGAAGGATATCTTTAAATTTTGTATCAATCCTTCTTTGAATTGTTGGTAGAAGTCACCTGTGAAGCCATCTGTTTCTGGGCTTTTCATCTTAGGGGGATTTTAAATTCATTTTCAAACTCATTTCTTGGGTTTAGTTGGTGGAGGTCTTCTATTTCTTCTAAGGTGATTGTTGGTTGCACATTTGTTTCTAGGATTTTGTCCATTTCATCTGCATTGTCTAGATTTTTGGCCTACATTTGTTCCTAGTATCCTCTTATGATCACTTTTATTTCTATATGGTCAGATTAATGATCCCCTATCATTTCTGATTTTTTCATTTTTGTCTTCTCTCTATTTTCTTTGTCAGTCTAGATATGGGAATGTTGATTTTGTTGTTCTTTTCAAAGAACCAACTTTTAAAAATTCTTTTTATTGTTTTTTTTTTGGTGTTGTTGTTGTTCTCAATTTCATTTATGCTGCTCTAATCTTTCCTATTTCTTTCCTCCTGCTTATCTGGGGTTATTTTTCATTTCTTTTTCTTGCTGACAACTAGTTAGGTCTTTGATTTTAGTTCTTTATTCTATTTTTGTAACATTGACAACTATAAATTTCCTCTCAACACTGCCTTTGCTTCACCCCATAAATTTCGATATGCTGTGTCTCATTTTCAATCATCTTGAGATAATTACTGAATTATCTTGTGGTTTCTCTTTGACCCATTGATTGTTGAAGAGTATGTTGCTTAACCTTCATACATTTGTGAGTTTTCCCTTTCTCTGCCTGCTGTTGATTTCCAGCTTCATTCCTTTATGATCAGTGTTAATACTTTGCATAATTTCAATATTCTTAAACATATGGAGACTTATTTTGTGATCCTACATATGTTCTTTCCTGAAGAAAGATCCAGGAGCACCTGAGAAAAATGTACATCCTTCTGTATTGGGATGCAATTTTCCAAATATATCTGTGACATAATGTTTATTTATCATATTATTCCAGTTCTGTTTCCTTATTGATCTTTTGTTCATTTTTTCTATACAAAGATGAAAGTTTGTATTGAAGTCTCTAAATACTATTGTAGAGACATCTATTTCTCTCTACAGTTTTGCCAGTGTGTGCCTCAAGTATTTTGGGGCAACCTGGTTATTTGCATAAATACTTATTATTGTTATTTTTCTTGGTGTATTGTTCCTTTTATTAATATATAATGCCCCTTCTCATCTCTTATAACAGTTTTTTATTTAAATTCTATTTTGTAGAATATTTTGTCCAGCTCTTTTTAAATTAATTTTCTCATGCTATTTCATTTTTTTGGGGGGTGGGAAAGGTTGTAAAGAGTTTATTAAGAAATGAGAAAGGAGATAAACACACACCCCAGATACGGTTATGCTACAGCCTGAGGCAGATGCATGGTTCCCTATGGCATGCCTTTTTATGACCTCTCCTCTTCCTTTTTCCTAATGTTGGGGATGGAACCCAGCTGTTTATTGTTCTGATTGGTTGCCTTATGATCCCCTCCTGTTGGCTTTCAGGGCACCAATGAGGATGACTTTTCTAGGAGTTATCCAGCACTTCCCCTAGACCCTTGGAGGTTACCAAATGGGACTTCTTAGCCATTGCTTTTTGGTTACTATTTGAGTAAAATATCTTTGTCCAACCTTTTACTTTAAGTCTATTTGTGTCTATGCATGTGTGGTGAGTTCCTTGCAGACAGCATATAGATAGCTGAATTTTTTAAAATGCATTCTGTCAGTCTGTGTCTTTTGATTGGGGAGTTCAACCCTTTATTATTCAACATTATTAATGTAAAGGCATTAGTTACTTCATCCAATATATCATTTGTGTTTCCATTGACCTACTTTACTATTATCTTTCTTATGTCATTTTTGTTACCCTTACTAATATTGTATATATTATTTGTATAATAATATAATAATTATAGTAATCTAATATTATACTATTCTATAATTTTCTCCTAGCTTCTCTCTCTTCTCATTTCTTTCATTAGTATCTCTTGTAAATTCAGTCTCTTGATGACATATTCTTTTAGTTTGTGTTTATCTGTGAAGATGTTAAACTCACCCTCAGGTTTGAAAGACAGTATTGCTGGATAAAGACTTATAGGCTAGAAGTTCTTCTATTTCAGAAGCTTAAATATATCATACCACTGCCTTCTAGCCTCCATGGTTTCACATACTGATACTTGATGAAATGTATTTTTATTGCTGTTTTCAGAATTCTTGCTTTATCTATGGCACTTGACATTTTGAATAGTAGGTCTTTTTGGGGGTATTCTGTTTGGAATGCAATGTCCTTCTTTGATATTGATATTTCTGTCTTCATAAGGCTTGAAAAATTTGTGTCAGTATTTCCTCAAATATAATTTCTTCCCTTTTCCATTCTCTTCTTCCTCTGGGACACCTTTAGCACATATATTTGTGGTTTCACATTGCCATTCAATCCCCTGAGACCATTTTCCATTCTTTTCTCTTTCTATTCTGCCTTTTCAATTTCAGTTGTTTTGTCCTCCAACTCTCTTATTCTGTCCTTGTCCAATTCCAATCTGCTATTATATGTCTCCATTGTATTTTTAATTTCTTCCATTTGTGACCTAACATATAGTTTATGTTGGACAAAAATCCACGAGCACTTGAGAAAAATGTACATCCTGCTGTTTGGGGATGCAATGTTCTATGTATGTCTGTGATGTTTAGATAACTTATATTATTCAAGTTCTGTTTCCTTATTGATACTTTGTCCAGTTGTTCTAGCCAAAGATGATTGTTTTGTATTGAGGAAAAGTAAGGTCTCTTACTTTTTTTGGTAAACTTTCAAATTCTCATTTGTGTTCAGCCAGTGTCTTCTTAATTGAATTTAAACACCAGCAAGTATCACTCTTTATTCAGTTTTTCCCTGTTGCCCTCAGTTTATTCTGTGCCTTTAGTTATCAGCTGAATTTGCCCATGGTGCAGCATGGTTGAGGCAATGTTTACCTGGTATGAAAGTCTTGCACAGCTCTAAGTCCCTGAGATCTGAGTTCTCTGATCAACTGACACTTCTTACACTGGATGCAACCTCACAGATGAGCAGGGTATGCTGCCTCCTCTGTCTTGAGTGAAAATGATCAGATGGTTTTTGTTCTATGCTTTCCTGTGGGATCTTTGAGGGGAGAATGCAGTAATTATTCAATGTGGGCATGGTAAATCTGCCTTCCATACCCACAAGACAGTGTGCCCTTCCTCTCCATCCAGGGGAGCCAGGAGTTCCACAGACCTTCAAGGTGAATCTGCCCTCACTGTATCCTAGAGCATATGCATTGCCCTTACTTCCAAGGTTATTGGGAGGCCACCTGAATCGGCTGGCTCTGCCCTGAGAAAGTGTTCAAACTGCACCAAATTTCCAACACTGCTTGATGTGAGGGGATAAATTGTGGCTTTCCAAGCTGGGTATGCTGGACTGATACTTACCATCTGGGAGATCATTGTGTTTTTCAGTCACCACTGCTTCCTCTTCCACCAGAGGTCAATACCAAACAAATGCTCTTCCTTCTTTTTGGCTTGTGCAGGTTTAAACTTCAGCTATGTTCAAAATTGGAATCTAGCTAGCTGAGTTTGCCAATGAACAACTTTAGTTGGCTCTAAGCCAATCAGCTCCCCTCTTTTGGAAAAGGTAGTTTCTGCTTCCAGCAGGGAGTGGGTCAGGAGGTGACCCACCTCATCAGTTGAGATGGCCAACTGTCTCTACAAATGGAGTAATGTGCTCACCTCCACATGGTCATTCTTCACTTCCTGTTCTACCTTGGATGGTGCACTGTGACCTGTTTTCCAGAGTCCTCAAACTGTTGATCTGGAGAGATGCTGGATGATTACTAGTTGTTCTGTGGGAGGAACTGATTGTTAGTGCTTCTTACTCTGTTGCTATCCTGGAATATAATTGTTTTAAGCCAATAGCATACTGAATTCTAGGATAAGTAACATCTATTATACATCTATTGTATCAATAACACATTAAAGTATTCAAATAAATTAATGATTTTATTCTTTTCATATATAGGTCAATTAATATTTGGACTGCTGCCTCTCCAAGGAATTTTCAATCTAGTTGACTGAATTACCTATAAGAGCCATTTATATTGAATCAATTGGTTATTAACAATAACTCTGATATTGCACTTTTAATGATAGGCTTATATTTATTATGTCAAGGAGTTCATTGACATAATTGACTTATGAAAAAGTTCAAAGTTAAGAGTGTCATTCATATATAGTATAAAATATGCATGCATATTAAAAGAAATTTCCCAAAGAATTAATTTGCAAATTGGTAACACTTTGACACAATATGTTTAGTAATTACAATAAATAAAATCATGGGCCTCCAATTAAATACAAATTTAAGGAAATATTCTGAATGTTTTATCCAAAAAGGTGACAAACATAACAAAGTAAAAAAGAATAAGTGCATGTTTTTAGCCTTGTTCTTTAAAAAAAAAGCATGTAGTACATTTTTAAATCTTTATAAACACAAAATAAGTACTTCTTGATTTAGTGGAATCAATAAGTAGATGTATGACTTGTTTGCACTTTCCTGGAGGGGGAAGATCAGGACACATTTCTGTCTACTTCTGGAAGGTGATTTCAACGCATCAATAATTCAACTTCAAATTTTGACAGTAACCACTTAACAACAGTCTGATTAGCTAATTTGAATATGCACATTAAATATTAAATAGTGCTACCAAAAAATCACGAATTTGCCTACTTGTCAAAATGGTTGAATTCATTAGCTAAATTAACTTAAGGAGCAAAATATTTAGTTTGAAAAGAAGGTTTTTTTAACAAGGTGGTCAACCTGATACAAGCATAACTTTTATGAGATGAAGTTATTATATGAAGGCAATGTGATATATTTGTAATTTATGATTATGGTCTATTATTTTCTTTTCATTTTATTAGTTTAAAATAAGCTACATGCTTCATAAAAATGATATTTTATATTTCTTTCTCTTTAACTACATTCTATGTTGTCTTAAAATATTCTATGTTGTCTATTTTAAGCTTACACAGTTTATGTACAGATTAATGCACATTGGTTAACTTTTGCACAGAACTGAACTCATTATTTCTTCAAATTTGTAATACTTCATGGATATATAGAGAAACACAGACTCTTAAAATATTCATTAAGATTTTCCTAAGAACCTTAACTGAAAATAATTTGAAACACATGATAAATGTATTCAAATATAGAGCATATTCTATGATTAGTCTCCAAATTTTAAAAAAAAGTAGATGGCTATGAACTCCATGCTGCATCTCTTCTCCAACATTTAGAAAAATTACACGATGAATTTTGGAATTGGTTGGGAGAAAAAGACTTTAGAAGCATACAATTTTTACGTGTTTGAAGGATGGTACTCAATAAATAAAACATGCTTTCTATGTTTTTTTGACTTAATATCAGTAAGCTCAAAACTAGAGCCTTCCTCTTGGAATTAATGTATAGTTTTCTATCAAAATCCAAAAGCTACTAAATGACATAGGAGATGTGATTTTTAACTATCATTCCCACCTCCTTGGAATGTGGGTGAAATTTCTGATAGACTGAGTAGGCAAAGAGTTATGAAAAAAAAAAAGATTGGAGAAATGACAAGTGCCATTGTGGTATCAGGGAGAAGGTGATAGAGTAATAGACATTTGATGATGGAGTTAAGGAATAAACAATAGAGTACTTCAAATTACTGAAGAAAGAATGTAGTCATTATTGTATAGACAACATGAAAACTCAGAAGGTGTAAATAAAAATTAGATCTACAATAGAAGCTGGGCAGCTGCATCACTGATTTGGTTTTGCATTAGAAGATATAGTAAATGAGAATATCATTCTTTTAACAAGCATTTAATGAAGATGCAATGGGCCAGGGATTCTTCTATGCAATAGGGGTCAGAGTAAAGAGGTATTTTGCCAACTTCATGACATTAACCATGCAGTCTTAACTATGGAGTAAGAATGATTATAATACAGGAAATTGTTTGTGAAAAAGCAGAATCAGAAAATGAATATGATTCTGGAGAGTGGGGAAAAGTTAACAACTTTGACATGTTTATGGTTAACCCTAAATTTGAGGTGTCAGTATTATTCATTGTTCTTGGAAACTTGCTATGATCAACCAGTTCATGAGAAATACTACAGCCCTTATTTGAACACCAAATTTTACTGAGCTTTTTTTTCAACCAGTCAATAGAGTCAGGGCTTAATCAAACAAATATTCTTGCAAACATGATGTATGTGCCAATCTTCAAAAATTCTTAAAATCATAACAAAGTGTTAACATTCCATCTGGTATATTATATCACTGTTAGATTCTGGTTCAATAATGCTCAAAGACAGACCAGGATTCAGGCAAGAGGTTATTAGGTCACCAGCATGGCATGGGCTTGAAGTGAAACTTCAGCCTGTCCACATGGCAGGGGTGTGGAGAAGGACTTCAGACCACCCACATGGTTGGGGATTGAAGAGACACTTCAGCCCATCTGACTGAGCTGGGGAATACTTTTTAGAACTGGAGGACATGGGTGGGGTTTGAGAAGTGCACAAACATATAGGGTGGAAAAGTACCATGGTTGCTGTTCTCAGGGAGTGACTTTCTGAGGATTGCCTTATTGTTAGGGGAGAGAATGCCCTCTGTTTCAGTGGGGGTGTGAAAATTGCACAGGCCAGAATGGAGCATTCTGCATTTGGACACATAGCTTGAGCTCAGGGTCAATATGTTACAATCTAACATTCCTAACTTTGGGTTGATAAGAAAAAACAACAAGGGAAGGTTGGGAAGCCAGGGGATGATATCCTCTGTCTGATTTTTGGTGTCATGTGTCAGTGTTATTGTAGTTTTTTCTTTGGACATTTGGGTAAGTAACTGATATCAAATTTCATGCATTAGGAGGAGGTTTTCTGCATCACCCTGGGTGATGTTCTGGACTGTTGTTTGTATGAACTGTGTTATAGCTTGGAAAATATATAGTCTTGCTGAAAATACAAGAAGGAGAATTATCAGTGGAGTGAGTATGGGAATTATCCACGAGATGTAGGGAGGTTTGTGAGACTATTGCCTTTAGGAGTTTGAGGAGAAGTTTTAGTAAGATTAATATGAGAGGAGTTAAGAGGGATAAGAGTGGCAGTAACATATTTTCAACATTGAACATTAATGTTTGAAAGAGAAATTACATAATTTGGTGGGTTTAACTGTACATTAGCATTTTTAATTAGTAGATAAAGTATCCATTAAGGGGTTTTATAAGGAGGTTTTTAAGACAATATATATTTCTATATCTTTATAAGTTTTGAGTTTTATTCAGTACATTAAAAATTAGTTTAGGCATAATAACAGTTTACATAGATACACATAGAGTTTTAGTGGGAATAGGAGACTTTAGATTAACTGTGGTTAAATAACAATGTTTTTGCATGATTTTTATTTATCATGGATTTAAGATTCCCATTCAGTAGTGCTGCACAGGCCTCCAGCTACAATGATTTTATTTTTCCCCAGTTGTACACTTTGAGGTACAGGCAACAGTAAATTATTATTTTATATATATATATAATTTTGGGCTGTAGGGTTGCTGGCACTTTAACTTATAATTTCACTTCCTTCATTAGTTTTGCTATCAGCAATTTAACTGGAGTGCTGGATTTAAACTTTGTTTATTGTTGTAAAGATTCTTTATCATCTTTTAACTGTTTCATTACAAGGTCATTAATTTTTTCTAATAAAAAGTCCAATGGATATCTTTATTCATAGTTTAAGACTGCATGAGTTTATTGATAAATAGATTTTCTTGGTAATTGTTAATTTTGGCTGGCATTCTATTAGGACACTTATATTTTTTAGGCAAGAAATAGTAACTGGCTGGTTGTTAGAGTTCCATTGCATGATTGTAGTGAAGGCATACCTTGCCCCTTCTGAGAATGGGATGTGACTGATGTGCAGTCATAGGAGTGAGCATGATAAATAATCATGGGTGATGTCCATGAGTTATTGGTGAGCAACAGGCAGCTGGAAGTGCTGCTACAGAGTTCAGTAGACATGATTTCTATTTATTCTGTGGATCCACTCTGCTGCTTTTTGGGCTTTGATGGTATGGTTCTGGATCTTCATGAGGGAATCTGCATTAACAGCTCTAAGAAAGGTGCTAGAGGAGTGGGCAGGGTTATGATAGTTACCTGTTGCTGACAGACATTTCATATGTCTTTCCACAGATTTCTTCTTCACAGAGTGTGGTTTACAACAGTTCATTGTTTCTGTTTTGTTTCTAGTATCTGCCATCTACCCCTGGATAAGGATGGCAGTTTTCAGAGTGACCAGACAGTAATGGGTTATGCCTTTTATTTGCAACAGGTCATGGCATGCTGCACGCAGTTCCTTTTTTTTTTTATTGTTAAGGGGCTATATTGTGATTTGGTGACTTTTACCATTGTGATTACAACACAAAGGACTTGTTTAGAATGTTGCCTCTGCCACAAAATGTATTGTGTTGGTTCTGGCTACATCTAATTTACAGGGCAAGTCAAGGTTTATCCCCCTCACTGTTTGAGCCTGTGTTATTATTTTAAAAGCAGCCTTCTGTGTTTTTTTTTTCTTATTTCCATGCACACCCTTTTCTGATTAACACATGCAATGATTTTAACATCTGAGTTATTAAGTGTGGGATGAAGGGTTTTCAGTATCCCAACAACTGCAGAAAGATTATTAATTGTTTTGGAGTTTGTGAGGTGGGAAATCATTATACTTTAACAGCATCTAAGAGAGTAGCAAGGACATTGCAGTTTCTTCTAATTGATTGTTTATTTCAGGCATTTAAGGTAAGATATCATTGTGTCTGGTGTTTCTTTTAATTCTGTAAAAAGGAGTGTTTGCTAACATAATATTATTAATATAATGAAATAGGGTTATGGTTATAGGTTTTTCACACAGCTAGATTTTTTGTCACCAGGCCAGAATAGATGATTGGACTATGCACACAGCCTTATGAAAGCACTGCAAAATCTGCCATTGGCCTTTCCCCATGAAGATGAATGCAGGCTGGTTTGATTTGCTTAAGGAGATACTAAAGAAAGCTTTAGCAAAATTTAAAGCAAAGTGATAGTGACATAACTGGAATTTAATTTTTGTAATAAACAAACAATACTTAGGGTTGCTGCAAATGTCAGTGGTCTTATTTTAGTTTATGACAGCTTACTGTTATATATCACCCTGAAGCAGCCTTCAATGAGTATCAGATGAGTATGAGTTAAAGCATGTATCTTTTGATTTCCAGGGGGAGAGGTTGTTTCTGTGACACATATTATTCTTTCCAAGGTGAAAGAATAAGTCTTTTGTAATAGTTTAAAATAAAAATATACTGTTAAGGATTTCATTTTGAGAAAGGAAAATGTTAAAAGTTGTCAGGTTTGAATATTATGTTCTTTTAAAAGAGATAAGACTGTTTTTTTAACAGTAAAGGAAATAATAAGATTAAAGTACAATAAGCTCTTTTGATAAAACAGATTTTTTGATACATTGACTAAAACACACCAATGACTTATGAAATTTTGAAAAAGAACAAAATTTTAACTTTTATCAGTATACTATTTGGTAGACCCATCCAATATTACTCAACTTTAACCACAAAAATTCTTTTTCTGCACACCTTCTACACTTTCTATATTCATTCAGGTTTTGTCACAATTTTATTTTTCCCATGATAGGGCAAAATTACTTTCTTTTTCTTTATTAATAAAATTGCATTCTATATACCTTCCATACTTAAGTTACCAACACGGTTTTGTAAACTATTTCAAAGCAAACCACTTACAACATACAATTACCATTAAAATTAAACAAACTTGTCAGATTTGTGATTTAATTTTATTATAACTATTTTTATTATTTCAAATTACTACCTTTATTTATTTAAATACTTATTTAATTTTTGGCCCTTTGAAGAGAACTCCTTCAATAATTTTCATGTCAATTTACTATTACCATTGGGAAGTATCAAAATATACTTTGAGCAAACAGATAGCCACAAACAATTAAGACACACTAACAGAAACATAAAGCTCATCAACTTGACTCATAATTCTTACTTTTTTGGTATGGCTATTTTTAAGCTTTCTATTATTTCACTATTCTGATTTTACTGTTTCTAAGATTTTTTCTGGAGTCAGTGTTGCCTTTAATATGCAAGATTGTGTTTGGAAACTTCTAGTAGTAATTAGCAACCAATTAGGAACCCTTGAGAGTATAAAGCATTAATTCAGCATTTCAGATAGACAGACATTTAATACATGTGTTTTGGATTATAACTCTTTAGGAGTCTACTTAGACAGATGTAAAGTTCTGGAGAAAGATAAAAGCTTTCTTGTAAGAGGAAAGTAATTGTAATTTTGATACTTTGCAGGGTATCAAGACAGAGAGGTTATAGGTGTTAGAATGGGATGTGGATAGGATTTTTTAGTTGAACTGTGAGTGGTTAGTAATGGGCAGTATTGATAGGAATTTCAGTGTCTCAGATGTTTGAATTGACAGAGCTTGGTGGAAAAAGGGGAGCAGAGGAGGGAGGGAGTGGGTGAACAGGTGGCATTTTAGTGAGTACAGCAGAAGAGGGGTTGTGAGAGCTTGTGAAACTATTTCATTGAGATTGAAGAATGTGTCGCCATCCAGCCGAGGCAGAGGGAAGCAGGCCTGAAGGTGGTCTAAGGAGTCGGTGAAGAAACACACCACACACAGGTCAGGTGAATATGTAGAGGGCTTTTTTTAAGAGATCTGAGGGTCTTTTATATATCGTAGGTTTTGCAAGCCTTAAAGGATTTTTTGAATTCTATGCAGACCACTTGTGTAAATAGGCAAAAGGCCAAGCACACTATGGTGAGTGGTAAGAAAGGAAACTTATCAGATTATCAAATAATTATCAAGTTCAGAACATGGTACAGAACAGTCTTTCTAAAATATAAACCTAAATTATACCTGGCTCAACTATTATACTTGGCTTAACTTAAAAGGCACTAG
>PVKH010011395.1:0-17780 GCA_004027955.1 Chaetophractus vellerosus
CCCCTCCAGATTAGAAATTACCTTCCCAACTCAGTGCCTAGCACAAAGTGCCATACATAGGTGATGCTTAATAAGTATTTAAACAAATGAGTTAATAAAGGAAACACCTTCTGATGAAAGTTGCTGAACCGAGCCACTCAAGATTGGAATAACCCTGATTTGAATTATTTCCTATTGGTTTTAGATAATGCAATCCAACATCTCTAGCCTTGAGGGGGGAAATGTCTAAATTCTGGAAAGGGTTCAGCAGATCCAAGGAATTTTTATCTACACACAATATATTGAAAGACAAGCATCACGGATCCTAATTATTCCAAGTTTATATTTTAGTAACTGCACTATTCACAAAAGCCTCAGATGTGTAATCCGGAAAGCTAAGTTTTGTAGGTTATTGAGAAAAAAGTGGCAATAGAACTGTCCCCCAAATCACTGAATTAAAATGCTTTACCTTTTAAATACTGGTGAAAATACTGAATATAGAATATTTACTTAATTGCTAAGGCAGCAGGTAAAATAAAGAAAAGGAAGAAAATTGAACATTCATAGTGAGCTTTACCATGTACTAGACACTGTGTAGACTGTTTTCACATTCATTATTTATTTAAGTCCTATAGCCACTGAGTGACATTGGATGTTTTACAGAGCAGAAACTGAGGTGCAGGGAGCTTAAGTCCCCTGGACAAGACCACCTAGTTAATATGTGCAGAAGCCAGTTTACAAATCCAGTTCTTACTCTAATTCCCGTCCTCTTTAGTTTGCTGGTTAAAGATCAGAGATTTGCCTGAGCAACCAAAGTTAGGAACTAGGGATACTTCATTTTAGTAGGCTTTTAATGTATTATGAAAAGAATTAATAATTTATTTACTTCGCAGATTGTAGTTTTCTAAATGGCTACATAGAGCTGTTCAAAGCTCTTATGTGTGATTATACAATATGCAGATTTGGAATGAAGGTGCTTAACTGCACTAAATGGCCTTAGAAATGCAATATAAGACACATTATATTGGATCTGGGAGAATCCCAAAATAATCCAATTTTAAAACACTGTAAGTTATGATTTGGCAAACTCTTAATGGGATATGTCAAACCAACTTATTCCTGTCCTCTTCATAAGTGGTTGGAGTTAATGGGATGGGGGTAGGGAATAGGGAGGTGTTTAGATTCTTTACTTAGTAATGTACTTATTCTTTCTAATTTTCAGTTCTTTTATTTGTAAAATGGAAAATAATCATAGCCTCTATTCCATAGAGATGAAAAATGAGATGATGCATAAAAAGTGCTTATCAGTGTCTGAAAAAATGTTAGTTGTTTAAATCATTATCCTTAAAGCACAAATATCCAGTCATTCGACATTTCATTCAGCAAACATTTTTTGAGCAACTGAAAGTGTCAGGCAGTATAAATACAACAGTGACTAAGACAGAAAAGATTGTTGACCAATGAAAAGTAAACAACAAGAGCAACAATTTTATTAGCAGGTAATAATAATTCCTTTAACAGTATCTCCTGAGTGCACATTGTTGCTGAATGCATTGCTCATCAACCACAGAGGTTAGAATCATTATCTCCATTTATGGATGACAAAACTCAGGCTCAGAAGTAATAAATGACTTGGCCAAAGCCAAAGAACTACTGACTAAGGGAGCTAGGATTTACCCTATGACTATTGGTTCCAAAGCCTATGCTCATTTCACTGTACCCAGACATTCTTCTCACCAGGTCCTTAGCTCAAGCACTTTCAGCTGCTATTCCCTGTACTTACAGAATGAGTCTTTGGAGCATGGTGATAATTTCAGAGAGTAACAGCTTAGATAAATTGTAATAATCGGCTGGAGTAAAGGTAAAAATACAGTATGCATATCATCTCTCACTTTCTTATTCACTCATTAATTTCTTTAATCAATGAATATTTACTGATGATCTTTTGTGTTTCAGGCTCTATTCTAGGCTCTAGGGATATAAGGTTGAACAAGTCATACATAGCTCCTACCTACATGGAACTTAAAATAATTACAAATTCTTATAAATCTTACAAAGGAGACAAACAATGAGCTGATGTAAAGGATAATAAGAAGGGGTTAGTTACCTGAGATAGCAGGGTCAGAAGAACCTCACTGAGTAAGTGATAACAAAGCCCAGGCCTAAAGGTTGAAAAGGAGAAAGCTGAGGATGGAAGAGAGTGACTTCTGCTATAGAATGAGGAAATGGTGTGTGCAAAGGACTCAAGACTTTGGGGTATGCCAGGAACTAAAAGAAGATGGCCAGTGTGATGGTTAGGCTAATGTGTCAACTTGGCCAGGTAATTGTGTCCAGGTATTAGGTCCAGCAAGCACTGGGCTAAGTGTAATACAAGAGCATTTATGGACTCCGATCACCGTGAGTTTACTGAATGGATGGCAGATTACATTTGCATCAAACAGCAAAATTGGATCACGAATGGATGACACTTTTATCCATTCAGTTGACTGCCATAAAAGGGAACTGATTTCAACATTCAGAGAGAATTTCCCAGCTCGTCGTTTGACAGCCAACTTCTCCCAGAAACTCATCAAGGACCTTTCATTGGTCTTTCATCGGAGCCCCTGGCTTGCAGCCTGCCTGCGGAACCTGGACTTGTGCATCCCCACGGTCACGTGAGAGACTCTTATAAAATCTTATATTATTAACAGATATCTCCTGTTGATTCTGTTTCCCAAGAGAACCCTGACTAAAACAGCCAGTATGACTGGAACTGCCAGTGTAATATCCCTACGGTCATTTCTTGGTCTTAATCAATTTATTAGCTCAATCTTACCTCTTTCTTCTTTCATTCTGTCCAGGTATTGGCCATCCCACTTCTTCCAAATGCTGCCTCTCATTCTTCTATCTGAGGCTCTCATCTGCCTAATCTCCAGCTGAATCCAACCAGAAACCAACAGGCAAAGGGATTCAGCGATACTGTCGAAAGATGTCAGTCTTCTAGGGCACATGGTAGAGCCAAAAAGAAAGGAAAGCCCATCAGAGGAAAGGCAATAAATTGATGAATATCCACCAGAACTAACCCATGGCAGGAGCACCAAAACTGCAGGTCTGAAGCAGAGAGGGGATGGGGAAGCAGTACCCCGACCTTTCTCTCCTCCCTTCCACCTACTATCACTATCTCCTACTGGCTAAACACAAGTATAAACCAGCCTAGAAGGGCGCAAGGGTGATGTCGTTTGTAAGAGGCAGCCTTCCAGGGCCTAGAGCACAGCAGAGAAGGGTGAAAACAGATGGGAGGAGAAGCAAAATTAGGGTAACCAGCAAAAGAGATAACAGAACACTCTGATGTGTTCAACACATTTTTTGTGCTCCTAACTATCTGATAAACGTAAGAGGTCACTATAGCTAATGGTGGGGAAATTACAAAGTTCTGTTAAGAGGAAGCAGTTTTAAGTAGTAACAGTCATAAGTGTTCATTAGAATGAAAAAGAAATGGAGCTGAGCTTTCTTAGCTTTTCTTTACCGTAATTTCTATTTAGAGATACTAGTGCCTACTCTTTCTATTCTCTCCTCCCCACAAGAAATGAGACATTATCATCTCTCAGAGGACTAACTGAGGTTACTTGACAACTCAGTAGAAAGTAGAGGCTGGTCATTTCTAGCTCCACATCTTGTTCCACTTACAAATGTTTTTTTTTTTTAAAGGTGGAGACTTGCGGGGTGCTGTATGGCAGAGAAATATTTGTCTTTTTTCTGTTTTACCTTAGTTTTTAGTGGTGCCAAACAAATTGGGTGAGCTGAAAATGATCTTTAGTGCTCTCTTTGACATAACTGAGGGATGTTACTGGTACCATTTTGAACTGAGCACAAGGTAGTGACCAACATTTTGTCAGCTGCCATCACTTGCAAAGGCAGGCAGAGGAGTGGGAAAGCTGTATAGCAGATTTTTAAAAATTTATTTATTTTTTTAACAACTCAATTTTATTGATACATATTAATAAAGCATAAATCCATCCAAAGTGTACAATCAATGGTATTCGGTATAATCACATCATTGTGCACTCATCACTTTAACCATTTTTAGAGCACTTTCATTATCCCAATAATAACAATGATAATAAAAAACAAAAAACAAACAAAACTCATCACCTCTCAATCTCTCTATGCTTCCCCTGCCTTACATAGCTGCTATTCTGCTATTTCCTTCTCTCTAGTATATTTGTATTTATATTGTGTAAAAATAGTCTTATGTATGCAATACCACACATATTCGTATTTTACACGAGGTTTCATTATGTTATACAGTACCATGCTACGTTTTTTGGCTTTCCTTCTAGTAATGTACATGACCTTAGACTTACTGTTTCAACCACTGTCATCCCCATATAATCGCTCTGCTAGTTACGCACACTATGATCTGCTTTCACCGTTTCTATTCATTTCCAAAGATTTACAAACAACTTTTTACCAATTCCGTATAGATTAACCCTCAGCTTTCATTCTCTACCCTCATTCTATCATCTGGTGACCTATATTCTAATTAACTCCAGGAATTTACACAATATATTTAGTTCGTAACAGCACAAGCATATAGTATTTGTCTTTTTGTGTCTGGCTTAGTAGATTTTTTTTAAAAAAAGACTTCAGGTATGCCCTGATTGAAAGCTGTTGACGTGGGGAAGATGGAGGTGGGCTAACTAGAAGCAGGATATACTATGATTGGTCAGGGGATCATCTCTGGCTTTCTCTGGTTAGTTGTGAGTTGAGAGAAGGGTCCCAAATTAGAGAAGCTGTCAAGCGCTGATCAAGTCCTGGCTATCTGGGGCTGATTATTGCAGGGATTGTGATTTGACGTCCTGGGATGATTGCTGTAGACAGTGGCCAGCTTCTTGTACTGATTGCTGCAGGTAGTGGAACAGAGTTTCATGGTCTACTTACTGCTGACAGAAGATCAGAGTTTCCTGGTCATTGTCCATTTGTATACGCAGTCTCTCGGTTTAATGAAGAGTTTGTCATGTCAAACCACATAGATTGCTATGCCATACAAATAAAGGGTGACTTAAGAAAGGGGCATGATGTGTATCATTTGGATTTTGATGAAATCTAACACTTTAAATAATGTGTGAGATACACGGGATCTGGGCCAAGCCAGTGTTTATACAAGTTGAAGTTGGACTGAGCATGACCATTCAGAAAACGATAAAATACTAAATGGAAGAACACTGGACTAGAAAGCAATAATCTTGGTTCTAGTCCTGTGTCCACTACTTAGCTATGTCATTTTGGAGATCTCAGTTCACTCACTGGTACTTCTACTTTCTTAAGTTAACACTGTGTAGTCTTTCATTGTACATTCACACCTTTTATGGTCCTAAATAGAGTGTTGTATATTGGAAATTGTAATTTCAACCAGAAGTAATTGTTTGAAGGAATAAATGCTCTTTATACAGCCTAGTTAATGTTTAAAAAGAAAAAAAAAATAGCTTGGTTTTGTTATCTAAGTCAAACAGTAGCAAAATCCTTTCTAGGGGAACCGGCTGTACCTCAATTGGTAGGGTTCAGGTTTACCACATGGGAGGCCCCAGGTTCAGTTCCCGGGGCCTCCTGGAGAAGGCAAGCCGCCGCGTGGTGAGCTGCCTCAGCAGGATGATGCAGCAGGGCGAGAGAAGCAGACACAGAAAAATGCAAAAAAGTAGATGAATGCAGCAAGCATAAGCAGCAAGGGGGGGATATATAAATAAATAAAAATAAATCTTAAAAAAAATCCTTTCTAAATGATTCAGTTCACACTAATGATTTTTTAATCCTTAAAAAGTATTGTTAGAATAAAATAAAATAAAATAAATTAAATTTAAAGAGACAGAAAGAAAAAGTAATGTTTTGCTCATTTTGTGACAGTCAAGAGGACATGCAAAAGTTCAGCTCTGCCCCAGCTTTCCTTACAATCAGAGCCCCTCTATCCTTGTAAAGTGTGAATTGCCCTTCTTTTTTGTACAGAAGATGAACTATATTTTGCATTTTGTCTGCTTGTAAGTGAATGTAGCATACTGTCAATTTTCCTTGTTTGAATATAGAATTGTAACACTACACGGTGTACATTTCCAGAGTCTTGTGTATATTTCCAATGAACTTTTTTGTAAGCACACTTGAACCGTATGTGTATAATTAACAAACCTATGTATGCTTATGCCTGGGCAACTATCTTTTGTAACTCTTGTGTAGATTGTCTGTAAATAATGTGTGATCTTCATTTTGAAAAATACAAAACTTTGGAATCTGAAAAAAAAACTATGCAGTCTAAAGCCCCTTTAACACTACTATATTATGTCTTATTTGAATAAATGAGGCTGAAGGTTGGCAATAATAACGCTCAAACAGATGTGAGAATATTGTAAGAAGGAGGCAGAACCTGTTCCGTTCCCAGAAGAAAGGAAAGAAAAGGAGGAGGGGGGAAGGTGGAACACTAATATTTATAAAGCATCTGAATTGCCAGACACTCTGCTAAGCAGCAGGTTTCACACCTTATTTCAGTAATCCTAATACCCAACTCTACATTTTTAAGTATTATTTCCCTTTATTTCACATATAAGGAAACTGAGGCTGAGGAAATTCTGCTATTGCTCATCTTTCTTTAATTGCTAGTATTTTTACAAAGAGTGTCATTCATTCACTTTCTCTATGAATTATTCAATCCTTATTTGCAATCTTGCTTCTATTCTCACCAAAGTTCAAAACTTCTTGCTCAACTTTCTCGGGATTTGTTGGGACTGGCCATATGCTATTTCTTGAAACCCTCTTCTCTAGGCTCCTCTGAAACCTGACTTTCCTGATTTTATTTCTATAACAGTGGGTATAAATTGTACAGACCATGTAACTTAGGCAAACAAAGACGAAATTTATTTCATTCCAAATGAATTAGCTGCTCCCATGTCCATGGATGGTAGAAAATATACACCTCCCAAACCATGATCACTGTGGCTCTTCTGGATTAAAACACAAATCTCTTGGATTCTTGCTTTCTGCATTTTTTCATCCTTCTTCCCCAGACTGATCTAAGCTCTTCAGGGCTTCCTTTGCTTCTCATTTGGGAGAGATTGTCTCTGCTGGAATTTGCTCTGTAAGTGCATGGGGATTGCTCCTGCAAACCCAGTGGTCTGCCTCTGCTGACTCGTCCCCTACTTCCATGCTGGCTGCCACTGCGATCCTTTCAGACTTAGTCATATGTTCCTTTCATTCTTGGCTTCGGCTGGCACCTGCAGCTTCTGCTAAAGGCTACCCTAGCCTCATTTTATTCTTTATTATTTGCTCACCTTGATCCACTTCCCTTTTGACAGCCCCTAGCAGGAACACTACCTCTCAATTCTCAGCTATTTCCTATGCTTCATCAGACATACAAAACCTTTTTGGATTTCCAATAAAGGAGAGGAAATCAAAGGAGGCTGGGTGGTGGGTGGAAGGAGTGGAGAAAGGCTATCTCAATCCACTCTGCCCAGACAGGCCCTGAAAATTCCACTCTTTTCTGGCTACCCCATAGACCCTCAGGCAATCTATCTCCTCCTAAAATTGGAAAAAGGAGCACAAGCCCCCTTGCTTTTCTACCCCAAACCTATTTGTGAATCACTCTCTCCTACCCAGATTTTGACTCCAAGACTAGAGCTCACATTCACATTTAAACTCCCTTGCTCTCCTTGCCTATATTCTTCTTCAGGCTTCTCCCTCAGCTCAGAAAAGATTCTTTCTCCTCTCTTTATGGTACAAAATCGGCCCTTGAATCATCATAAATTCTCACAGATTCTGTAGTTTAAAAAATAAAAATACTCTGAGTCTACCAGACTCTGGGGAGGCTTAACAATTTCTTTTCTCTTTCAAAATTAACGTCTCTATTACTGGTTTTCATGTGCCTCTTTTGAAACTCAAAAAAATAATCTCACTCTTTTTTTTTTCTTGCTAAAACATTTGTCCCTTTAATCTTTGTTTCCTTAACACATTAAGCCTCAAGCTTGGGGTTTATAGTCAACTATGTGTAAAAAGAAATTGACAAGAAGGAAGAATATAATACATTGTATAATGTTTCAAAATATTATTCTGCTAGATTGTCTTTACCTGCTTCTACTTTGGTTTCTCTTCCTTCTCCAACATTATCAATATTGTGTTCACCAAGACATTGCAATGAACAGCTTCTGCTCTTTCTATATATTTTCTTTGGTTCCTAAATATAGTTTCATATCTGTAATTCTTCATTTCTTTGATGTCATGTAACCTTTTTGAGAATTTGTTAAAATTCATGGTCTTTCTTCCAGAAAAAATATACTTAAGCATATCGATATGAATTTTCCATCATTTAAAGCAGTTCACAGAGGTTCTAAAACCATTAATGGAGCCATAGAGGAAACAACTATCCTCGTTTACAACTTGTCTGTCTTGATCATTGCTAGATTTCTAGGGCCTAAAAAAGCACCTGACACAAATAAGATCCTCAGCAACAATTCTTCAGTTAAATAAATGAAAAATTAATATCTTTAACACTCAGTTCTCTCCTGAATTGTAGCCCATTTTATCAGCTGCCCTTTGGACGTTATACCAGAATAGCAAACTGAAAGCATTATCTATCATTTTGGTTCCATATTTAAATCGATGGCCCCTGAATACCCTCCCAGTTATTCAGACTCTATACTTCTGCACCTTTTACTACTTCTCCTTTCTAGATCCTTTAAATTCAACTGGTTTCCAGGGCTTGTTGATTCTATCTTCACAATAACTTTCTATTTCCACAGTCTATTCCCACTTTAGGAAGATGATGCTTTCTGGGAATCTGTCCAGCTCAAAATGACCCAAATCTCATCCACAGGATGGGCTTCAGGAAACCATGCTTATAGCCTGTGTTCTCGTCCACAGTTGATTGGACCAGGGCAAAACACCTGATCAAAGCTGGGCCAATCACATTCTAGAAATTAGAAATTCTCATTGACTTTATATTAAGTCCTCAGTATGTAAAACTATAGAGCTCTGAGACATCCACCTTCAAATGGGGGAGTGAGTATTAGAAAAAGCAGATATGCTGAGAGAAAAGAATAAAAGAGTCATTCAGAGAGAAGCTGAAGCCAGCAAGTCAGAATCCAGAGTAAGTATTCCTGGTTCCTGGCTTCTAACCAGGTATCCTTCTATTCCTGAAGTCCAGCTGCATTCCTGTACTTGAGTGCTGTGGGGCATTCCTTTTTAATTCTTACAGCCTTTTAAGAAATTCTCCCAATTTATTTGGTTGTTTGTTTACTCTAGCTTGTTGCTTTCTATCTTCATGGGCCAAGTGTTAAAATGGTATTTGCCATGTCTCACTTTTGGGTAAGGAAAGGCAGCAGATGTTACATTTCATTGTTAGTTGAGAGACCTGTCACGGTCATAAACTATTGCCACAACCCTTGAACTCAGTCATTCACATGAGGCTATAAATGAGCTGAAAGAGTGGAGAGCAAGAGAGAATTGTGAGAGGATTTCCTTGACAGGACGCCAGCCTCCCAACATTGGAGCACTTAATTTCTAACACTATGCCAGTGAAAGAAGCTTCAATGGGACTTAGCTAAGTATTCATTTAAAAAGGGATTCTGCCCATGAGGGAATCTGTAGAGCATTGGAAGAGGCTGTGGATATAACACCTCAGAGTGGGGTGAGGAGTGGCAGTGGGGGAGTGAGGTTTGGAGGGTGGGGTAAGGGCAGCAGGGGGAGATCAAGAGCATCCACACAGAGAAAAAGCCCACCTGTGTCAAAAGCCTTGCAGTAAAATTGTTGCTGAAGCACAAATTTTGTGCTTGAAAACTCTGGTATTTCCTGGCCTCTGTGTTCTGCTTATTCTCTCCCTCCCCACCCCGACAACCTAATATCTTATGATCACTGAAACAATAAGCTTAGTTGGGAAGGTCAATCACTTAATCTTTTTTTGTTGTTGTTGTTGTTTACTTTTTTTTTCTTCTTTTTGACTGCAGGTTGGCTCTCACCATCTGGCCAAGATGTCTTAAGGTACTTGAGAAAGGTGTGACACCCCCGTCTTATCTCCTGTTAAAGTTGCCCCTAGACAGAATTAGTTGCACAGTCACACCTATCTTAAGGAAGGCTGGGAAATATTGACTTTAATTGGTTTGCTATTTGATCAGTTAATACTCTAGAGTTCTTTTGCTAATAAAGGAAACAAAGAACAAATACTGAGAGTAACTGGCAATCTTATCCACAAATCTCTTACTAATTTAATTGACCCTACACACTACTATCTGATTATTCTTCCTAAAGTATAGTTTGGTCATTTCATTTATCATCTCAAAACATTTCAATGGTCTACAACTCCCTACTAAATAATATTCAAACTCAGCCCCCCTTGAAAATAATTCTTAGTGTTTTGTTAGACAAATGTGCCCTAGATTTCATTATCCATTGTTCTGTTGTTGAACATTTATTGTTTCCTTTCTTTTGCTATTAAGAGCAATGTCACCTTAATATTGCTCTATAAAACTCTATTCAGAAAAAAATTTTAATTTTTGATTTTTTAAATTCTATACAACCATAGCCACTTTTAAAAATTTTAAATTTTAAAAAATTTTTATGAGAGATGTGGATTTTATAATTGTACTATTAAAATCAATGGTTTAACTTAAGCTTCACTGTTTGAAAAGTGTAGTTCCATGGATTTAAAAAAAAATTTATTGTGTTACCATATATACACTCTAACACTCCCCCTTTAATCATATTCAATATAGTTCAGTACTGTTAATTACATACACTCCAAATAGGAACACTGTACATTTAAAGCCTTAATTTCTCATTCTCTATCCCCACCCCATCCCCTGGTAACTAATTTTCTAGATTCTGACTCTATGAGTCTGCTTATTCTATTTGTTTCAAATCAGTGAGATCATGCATATTTGTACTTTTCTGTCTGGCTTATTTCACTCAAGATATCTTCAAGGTTCATCCACATTGTCACAATTATCAGGATTTCATTCCTTTTTATGGCTGAATACATTCCATTGTATGTATATACCACATTTTATTTATACATTCATTGGTTGATGGACATATGGGTTGCTTCCATCTTTGGACAATTGTGAATAATGCTGCTGTGAACATTGGTGTGCAAATATCTGTTCAAGCCCCTACTTTCAATTCTTTGGGGTTTATATCTATAGTAGGATTGCCAGGTCAGATGATAGTTCTACACTTAGCTCTCTGAGGAACTACCGAACTATCTGCTACAGCAGCGGCTCCATTTTACATTGCTGCCAATAAGTGTTCCTATTTCTCCGCACCCTCTCCCATACCTGTTATTTTCCAATTTTTTTAATAGCAGTCATCCTAATGGGTGTGAATTGGTAAGTTCTTGTAGTTTTGATTTATATTTCCTTGATGGCTAATGATGTTAAGCATCTTTCACATGCTTTCTGGCCACTTGTATATCTTTTTTATTTTTTTGAGGTACTAGGGATTGAACCCAGGACCTTGTACATGCAAAGCAGGTGCTCAACCACTGAGCTACATCCACTCCCCAATGTGAGTTGTTTTTTGTTTGTTTGTTTGTTTGTCTTGTTTTTAGGAGGTACCAAGGATTGAACCTGGGACCTCATACATGGGAAGCAGATGTTCAACCACTTGAGCTACATCAGCTCCCCTGTATATCTTCTTTTGAGAGATGTCTATTTAAGTCTTTTGCCCATTTTTAAATTGAGTTGTTTGCCTTTTTGTTGTTAGTTGAAAGATTTCCTTTATCAAATATATGGTTTCCAAATATTTTCTCCCATTGTGTAGGTTCTCATTTTAGTTTCATGATAACTCCTTAAAGGCTCAAAAGTTTTTTATTTTTTTCTTTTGTTGCTTGTGCTTTGACTGTAAAGTGTAAGAAACCATTGCCTAATACAAGGTCCTAAAGATGCTTCCCTACATTTTCTTCTAGGAGTTTGATAGTCCTAGATCTTCTGTTTAGGGGTTTGATCCATTTTGTGTTGATTTTTGTATATGGTGTGAAATGGGGGTCCTCCATCTTTTATTTACAAATGGATATCCAGTTTTTCCCAGCACCATTTGTTCAAGAGACTGTTCTTTCCTAATTGAGTAGACTTTCCACCTTGTGAAAAATCAGTTGGTCATAAATGTGAGAGTTGATTTCTGAACTCTCAATTTGATTCCATTGGTCTATATGTCTGTGCTTGTGCCAGAACCATGCTGCTTTGATTACTATGGTTTTGTAATGACATTTAAGATCAGGAAGTGTGAGGCTTCCAACTTCATTCTTCTTTTTCAAGATGGTTTTAGCTATTCAGAGCCCCTTGCTCTTCCATATAAATTTCATGATTGGTGTCTACATTTCTGCAAAAAAAGGTTGTTGGAATTTTGGTTGGAATTGCATTGGATTTATACATTTCTTTGGGTAATATAGACATCTTAATGATATTTAGTCCTCCAATCCATAAGCATAGAATGTCCTTCCATTTATTTAGGTCTTCTTTGATTTATTTTAGATATGTTTTTGTAGTTTTCTGTGTACAAGTCCTTTACATCTTTGGTTAGATATATTATTAGATGTTTGATTATTTTAGTTACTATTTTGAATGGAATTCTTTTCTTGATTTCTTTTTCCATTTGTTTATTGCTTGTGTATAGAAACACTACTGATTTTTGGGGTGTTGATCTTGTACCCTGCTACTTTGCCGAATTCATTTATTAGCTCTAGGAACTTTGTTGTGGAGTTTTCAAGATTTCCTGTATATAGGATCATTTCATCTGTAAATAAGCAAAGTTTTCTTCTTCCTTTCCAACTTGGATGTCTAATTTTTTTCTTGCCTCATTGTTTTGGCAAGAACTTCCAGTACAATGCTGTTAACAATAATGAGAGTGGACATCCTAGTCTTGTTCCTGATCTTGGAGGAAAAGCTTTTAGTCTTTTACCATTAATTCTATGTTAGCTGTGGGCTTTTCATATATGCCCTTTATCATGTTGTGGATCTTTTCTTCTGTTCCTAGTGATGTAAGTATTTTTTATCAAAAAGCGGTACTGGATTTTATCAAATGTCTTTTCTGTATCAACTGAGAGGATCATGTGGTTTTTTCCCCTTAATGTGGTATATTACATTAACTGATTTTCTTATGATGAGCCAAGCTTGCATCCCTGGAATAAATCCCACTTGATCATAGTGTATAATTCTTTTAATATTCTGTTGGATTTGGTTTGCTAGGATTTAATTGAGGATTTTTGCATCTGTATTCATAAGAGATATTGGTTTGCAGTTTTCTTTTCTTGTGATATCTTTTCTGGGTTTGGTATGAAGGTTGTGTTGACCTTGTAGAATGAATTAAGGAGTGTACCTTCCTCTTCAATATTTTGGAAAAGTTTGAGCAGAATTGGAGTTGAGTCTTCCTGTAATGTTTTGTAGAATTCTCCTATGAAGTCATCTGGTCTTACGCTTTTCTTTGTTTGAGAAGTTTTTGATTAATGATTCAATCTCTTTATTAATAATTGGTTTGTTGAGATCTTCCATTTCTTCTTGAATCAATGTAGGTAGTTTGTGTGTTTCTAAAATTGTGTCTATTATTTTTAGGTTATCTAATTTATTGGTATACAGTTTTCATAGTATCCTCTTATAGTCCTTTGTATTTCAACAGGGTTGGTAGTAATAATTCCCTTTTCACTTCTGATTTTTATTTGTATCCTTTCTCTTTTTTCCTTTATCAGTCTAGCTAAAGGTTTGTCAATTTTATTGATCTTTTCAAAGAACCAACTTTTGGTTTTGTTGGTTCTCTTTATTGTGTTTTGTTTGTTTGTTCATTTTCTATTTCATTTATTGCCATCTTAATCTTTGTTATTTCTCTCCTACTGCTTGCTTTGGGTTTAGTTTGCCCTCATTTTCTAGTTCTTCCAGTTTTGAGGTTAAGTCTCTGATTTTGAGTTTTTCTTCTTTTTTAACATTAACATTTAGAGCTGTACATTTCTCTCTTAGCATTGCCTGAGCTGCATCCCATAAGTTTTAGTATGCTATATTTTCATTTTCTTTTGCTTAAAGTAGATTGGGGAATGAACAATGGACTAAAGTAGACTTATCATTTTAGCAATGGAAGAACTCTTATCATTGATGTAAAGGCAGTGACCACCAGAGGTTCTGAAGGATGGGAGAGGGAAAAATAAGTGTAATATGGGGGCATTTTCACGACATTAGAGTTGTCCTGCATGACATTGCAGTGACGGATACAGGCCATTGTATATTTTGTCATAACTTACAAAATTGTGAGGGACAAAGGGTAAACTATAATGTAAACTGTAATCCTTGGTTAGTAGCAATGCTTCAATATTTGTTCATCAGTTGTAACAAATGTACCACACTAATGAAGGATGTTGTTAATGTGGGAAAGTGTGGGAGGGGAAGAGAGTGGGGCATATGAGAATCCCTTATATTTTTAATATAACATTTATATAATCTAAAGCTCCTTTAAAAATAAAAAAAATTAATTATATATTTAAAAAAAGAATAGAATTGGCTGCTTAAACTGCAAGGCCCTTCCCCCCGCCTCCAAAAAAGATTTCCTAATTTTGCTTCTGATTTCCACTTAACCCATTGGTTGTTTAATTTCTATATATTTGTGAATTTCCCATTTCCTCCTCTGTTACTGATTTCTAGCTTCATTCCATTGTGGTCAGAGAATATTCATTGTATGATTTCAATATTTTTAAATTTATTGAGACTTGTTTTGTGACTCAAAATATAATCTATCCTGGAGAATGATCCATATGCACTTGAGAAGAATGTGTGTTCTGTTTTTTTGAGTGAAAGTTCTATATAAGTCTGTTAGTTCTAGTTTTTTTTAGAATATAGCTCAAGTCTTTTATTTCTTCATTGTTCTGACTAGATGTTCTAAATATTATTGAGAGAAGTGTATTAAAGTCTCCTATTATTAATGTAGATCTGCTAATTTCTCCTTTTATTTATTTTTATTTATTTATTTACTTTTTATCCATTTTTACCCCCCTCCCCCCATTTCTGCTGTTTTTGTGTCCATTCACTGGGCAAGTCACTGTGTATGTTTCCTGCTCTCTCTTCTCATCCTTCTCCTCCTGTCTTCACCAAGATTCAATCCTGGGAAACTCGGATGCAGGAGAGAGGTGTTCTGCCTCTTGTACCACCTCAGTTCCTGGTTTTTCGGCGTGTCTTGTCTTGGCTCTCCCTGCATCACTCTCCTGCTACATCATCATCTTGCTGCATGTGGTGTACCCACACACGGGGCCTGGCAGTGCACCCGTGCATGGGGCCTGGGGTGGGGCCTGGAGGCGCACCCACTTGAGGGTCTTGATGGGATGGCACCCTCGTTCGTGGGGTCTGGCAGCCCATGCACCTTCTATATTTTTTCTTTTCTTTTTAAAATTTTACTGGGAGGTCCCGGGGATTGAACCCAGGTCCCTCTATATGGGAGACAGATGCCCAACCATTTGAGCCACATCTGCATCCCAGTTGCTGCCTTTAAATCTGTCAATATTTGCTTCATATAATTTGGGGCTATGCTGTTAGGTGAATATATATTCATAGTTGTTACATCTTCCTGTTGAATTGTCCCCTTTATTGGTATATAATGACCATCGTTGTCCCTTGTAACTGTTTTGCTTTAAAGTTCATTTTATCCAATATTAGCATAGCCACCTGTATTAGTCAGCCAAAGGGGTTCCTTTGCAATATACCAAGAATTGGTTGGTTTTTATAAAGGGTATTTATTTGGGGTAGAAGCTTACAGTTGCCAGGCCATAAAGCATAAGTTTCTTCCCTCACCAAAGTCCATTGCCACTTTTTGGAGCAAGACAGCTGCTGACATTTGCCAGGGTTCAGGCTTCTTGAGTTCCTCTCTTCCCAGGGCTGCATTTCTCTCCAGGCTTAGCTCCTCCGCTTCCTCCACAAGGTCAGCTGTACACTATCAGGCAACAGCTCACTTCTCTTCTCTTGGGACGTCCTCTCTAACATCAGAGCTGCTTCTCAAATATCTGCTTCTCAAATCTGCTCCCTCTGTCTTTGGCCTTGCCTTTTATACTTGAGACCACACCCACTGAGGTACAGGGCTCAACGCCCTACTGACGTGACCCAGTCAACACCCTAATCATAACCCAATCATGCCCAGATGAACAGATCAGTTTACAAGCATGATTCAATATTGATTTTTGGAATTCATAATTATATCAAATGGCTACACCACCCCAGCTCTCTTCTGGTTACTACTTGCATAGTATATACATTTTTTTTAATCCTTTCATCCTCAACCAACCTGTATCATGGAATTTAAAGTAAGTATCTTTCAGACAACATAGAGTTGGGTTATGCTTTTTTAACCATTCTGCCAATCTTTGCCTTTTGACTGGAGAGTTTAATCCGTTTACATTTAAAGTCACTACATAACACAGGAGTTTCTTCTGTCACTTTGCTATTTAGCCTTTGTAAGTCTTTTACTGTTTTTATCCCTCACTTCTGTTAATGCCTATTGTGGCAGTTTGAGATTATTTTATGAATCCCAAAGGGAGAAAGATTATGTTGGTAAACGAGTCTATTCCTCTGGGTGTGATACCCTTTGATTGAATTAAATTCACTGACAGGGCTTTGATTAGATTACTTGATAAGATCAGTTTAGGGCTTTTGATTAGGTTACAACAGTAAGGCATAATTCAGGTTGGGTCTCCATCTCTTTGCTGGGTCTGATATAAATGGAAACACAGAAAGACTGACTGAGACACAGGAAGAAAGTGCTCCAATATTTTTGATACTGTCATGTGACAGAAAGGAGAAGGCTCAAATAGCTGAGGTCCCAAGGAGAGATGAGTCATTTGCCTGAAAATATACAGCTGAAATTGGGAAGAGACCAGATAGCCAAGACTGATATAGAAGGCTTGGAAAGAAACAAGTCCCATGCCAGGAGAGAGAGGACTACAGGATCACTTAAGCAGGAAGCTTCAAGAGGCTGGGCCTATGGAGTCCAAGAAGGAAGGGAAAACCCAGAGGGTAAGGCTGAAACCTGGGAAGAGAGTGACAGCCATCTTGCTTCAACCTATGGCAGCTGATTTTGGTGAGAAAACACTTCTTATGGTGTCTTGAGTTGGACTTTTCATGGCCTTGAAACTGTAAACTTTTACCTCAAACAAATCCCCATTATAAAAGCCAACAGATTTCTGGAACTTTGCATCAGCAGCCTTTTGGCAAATAAAGACAACTATTGTATTAGGGTTTGCTAGAGAAACAGAAGCAACAGGAGATATCTGCAAATAGTATGAGATTTTATAAAATTGTCTCACATGACAATGAGAATGCACAATTCCAAATTCTGTAGGGCAAGCTAAAAGCTAGGGACTCTGATGAAGGTCCTCATTAAGTTCCACAGGAGATGCTGACTATCTGAAGTAGAGATGGCAATTCTCTCTCTGAAAGCTGAAATCATTTCCCCTTCTAAGGCCTTCAATTGATTGGATGAGACGTCACTCATTGCTGACAGCAATCTCCTTTGTTGATTGTAGATGTAACCAGCCATCTATGCAATCAACTCACTGAATATTTAAGTCCATGAAATGCCCTTGTGTTACAGTTAGCCCAGGGCTGCTTGACCAAACACTGGGCACCATTACCTGGCCAAATTAACACAATAGCCTAACATCAACCTACTTTTATATTTACTTAATTTTTTGTGATGTATCATATTGAGTACCTTCTTATTTCTATCTGGATATATTTTCCATGTATTTTCTTTATGATTATCATAAGGTTAAATTTAACATCCTAAATATATAACAATCATATTTGGTTTGATACAAACAATTTTTTTTT
>PVKH010011396.1:0-17775 GCA_004027955.1 Chaetophractus vellerosus
AAAATTGGGTTAAAATAATTTTAATAACTGCTTTCATTGTCTATTTTTGCTTCTCTGTGGGCCAGATGCATAATTTTTTTTAAAGTATATACAAGCTTTGAGGTTAATGAGGGCAAGGCAAGAGGGGCGTAAGCATAGGGAGAGACATTAGAATATTTGGGAACCAGTTTAATTTCAAAAAGCATTTTCAAAATTTTCAGTACTTTAATGTTTATTCAAATATTTAGTTATTTTGCAATTTCAAATTACATTATATGAGAGCTTAATATTTTTATATTTATAAAAAGGGACCAAGAGTTTGTCAAGGTTTAGAAAACTGGTGTAACGATTTGTTCTGTAGAATCGACATAAACTCTGAGGTTGATCCCAAAGTAATGCTGTAAACAAATTTGCTAAGTGTCATCAAATAAACAAGGCTTAACCTTGGACTCATTTTCCATGCCACATCAAGTGAATATTTAGCAAATCCTTTGGCTATTGCTTGATGAACTATAATTTCTCAGTTGGCTTCAGAGTACATCTCCAGTCTCTTTTCTTTTTCTCTTATCACATCATTACTAAGAAAGATAAAGCTACAATATTCCCAACTACAATGTGTTCCCAACAGATGGAATTGTCAAGTACTTTTTCAATAGAAGGGTGTTCCTTGTCCTTCTCTGTGAGATTCCTCATTTTACCAATTTAATTTGATTTTTATTTATAGAAGACATAAACTAAAGGAAGAATTCTAACGGGCCAATCAATTCCCTGAAATATTTAACAATATTTGGTGCAGGTGTTGCACTTGATTTTGCCTGCACATATATGGGGAGAGAATTCATGGCTTTTATCAGAATTTCCAAGGAGTCTGTGAACCAAAAAAATAAAAAATGATTAGGAAGAGCCCAGTAAGGAGTGTGGAAAACAAAATGTTATTGCTTATTTGAATAGAAATATAATATCAGAAAATTTAACATTTTGGTCATAGTTCATTCATCACTGGGGACCTGTTAGATACATTCACTGCTAACACTAACACGCTTCACAAAGGTGTGTGAAGAGCTTGCTCTGAGCTGGACTCCACTATGAGCACATTCCATACATTACCTAATTTAACATTTGACATTATCCTGGGGGGTGGGGAAGTGGGGAACAGTTAAGAATACTGCTACTAAAAAGGTGAAATACTTGCCCAGGACCATGTAACAGTGAATGAAAGAGTGGAAACTGGAATCCATTTCTGGTTCTAAACCTCTTTACCTTGCCAGGAATATGATAGGCACCCAATAAAAGGAAATTGAATTAAATTAAAATGTTGACATGAGAAGTGTGTGATAGCAAATAAGAATAAAACAAATCCACCTCTCACTGAACGCTCCTTCAAGTAAACTAAAATAATCTTTCTACCCCATTTCCACCCCCATAAATATTCTTTTTTCTAACAGTTTTAAAAATATGTGATTAGTTTGTTTAAATCACCTCATCATTCTAATCACTTGGATAAAATGTTTCTCCAGAGTGAGAGAAAATTCCTCAGAAGTGCAAAGAGTGGCTGGACTATAAGTCCTTTCTTCTGGGCAATCTGCTTCTATTAAATGTAGCATAAGTTCACATTAGCCACTTAGTCACACAGATCGCATTGTTAATTACAGTCAAGGAAACCTAACTCATTTTCACATGGGATTCTATTAAACTTCATCTATACATATGAATATGAAGTAGGTTTTTGGATACAATTAGAGTATTTTACATATATTTCTATAACATATTAGAAATATTAGGTTCAATTCAATTGAATTCTAACCTTTGAAGAACTTTGGGATGCTGATTGCTACTCCATGATATAAGTATTCCTTCCTTTTTTAAGGCAAAATTTTGTAGATTAATCCAAGGCAAGTAAAAATGCAACTTGGGAAAGGAAGTAAGGATGATTATTTTTTCATCTCCCTACTAATTATGGAATCAATACGATTTAGTTATTTTGATAGGCTCCTTTTTATTTGCCTTCAGAAGAGAAGAAATGGTTGAATCTGGTCACCTAGTAGAATTAGCCATAGAATAAGAGTTGATTACTTCCTGCTGAGGACAAAAATAAATAAATAAGAAGAGGAAAAAGAAGGGGACAAGCTGTTGGAGAAAATCTTTATTAAATCAACAGGATAATTGTGTGGGGTGCCTGAGGAGGCGGGTAGGGGTGGGGGGAGAGAGAATTGTAGCTGAGGACAACACCTGTCACTATGTCCTTTCAATCCCTGCTAACACCCCTGAAGCAACACAGACAATTGGGTCTGATTAGATGCTGAAACATTTTAACGTTGTGTGAGAAATTAAACTGTCCTAGTCATTGCTGGAAAGCAGTGGAAACAAAATGAGAGATCATTTTCTGTCTATCCTGGAAAAGAAATAAAGTCACATCAGTTAGAGACCTGAAGAAAGTTTTCTGAAATCCATCTTGTGCTTTGCAATAATATGGTTGGGCACTGAAGTATGGCTTATGAAAATCATCACACCAGCTTTTTAGAAGTGAGAGTTTATGAAAGTCTGACTGAAAATATCCTATCCCAACTTGAATCACTAAAATCTCCTGCAGGCAATGTTGGAAATAGAGATAAAATTAGGTATGAAACTGTCATGGGCCCAGGGGCTGTCCCAGCCCAAGGCACAAGAAACACAAGTAGTAAAAAAAAAAAAAAAAAAAAAAAAAAAAAAAAAAAAAAAAAAAAAAAAAAAAAAAAAAAAAAAAAAAAAAAAGAAACTAGATTAAGAATTACATTGTTACATGCTGTCAAGGAGCAACAGCCAGAGATGAATCAAGGGAGTAAAGGGGGTGGGGTTGATGGTGCTGTATTAACTTTCTAGATGCCAGCTTTTCATCTTGGCTAGGGAGTTGTTTTTTTTTTTTTTATGCACCCTGCAAAGATAAGATAGGATATTGGAGAGATACAACCTTGGGGCATAGATAGTAAGATATTCTCTGTATTTAAAATGAGAGATATAAAATCCACAATGTTAAGGGTAAATTTTATTAAACATCTCCTTAATATCCTGTCTTTTAATTCTTATCTGAAAAACTGTGCTTTAGAACTGGAAAACGAAGTGACAGATATTTGGACTCCATTCTAATTTGGAGAAGAAGATATCCTGGTTTAAAATTAAATTTTTAGAGCACACTAAACACGGAGGTGGCCCTCTAATGTCATGTTTCTATTTGATACAGATATTTTAATTACTTATTTACCTTTCATTAAAATTGGATTTGAGAGGGAACAATTATTAAATACCTTACTGAATTGAGCATGAACAAAACATGTAGCAAATCTATATTAGTGAACTGTTTTGATCAGTTAGAAATAGCATCTGTGTATTTAATAGAATCATGACTTTTGGCCCTGTGCCTTTGATAGATGCCAGTAAGATATAATCTCACATTCCTCCTTCATCTTATTTTTAGATGTGATAAATAAAAATATTTCAATTTTAGATGAAATAAATGAAGCAGAAGGTATATGGCATACCCAAATTTGCAAATCATGGAAGAAAGAGAATTTAATTATCCAGCTTCTTTCTGGTACATGGAAATGCTTCAATTTCTCCATTTAATTGCATATTAGAAAAGGAGAACATAGAAAGAATATAATTGAGTCTAATTAATAATCCATTGTTGACAGAAATGCACTATTTGCTTTGCTCTCTAAAGGGAAATCTTTATGTTTTTGTTGATCAAAGAGAATAGCAGAAAGACACTAGGATGAACAAAAAGAGAATTTTGGGCAATATGAGAAGGAATACATTATGGAAAATGTGTACATCAATTGACTTTTTTTTTAGATCAAGATGCATAGCTCCAACAAGAACTATTTGTATATCCAGACCAGAAGAAAATGTATTTGTTAGTTTTAACTTTTAACCTTTTGTTGAGGATCCAAACATTAATAAGTTAATATCAAATATTAATTTCCTATAGTGCTCTCCAGGTAATAATCTGCAGAATTATCATCCATTTCATTAGAAAACATGATGTCATTAAAAATGATTTTCTATTTCAACATTTAAAGCTTCTTTCTATAGTTTAAAACTGGTGGTTAAGAATTTGCTTTATCCTTCAGATAATGTATAGTAAATCAACCGTAAGTGAAGAGCACAGGGATAAACTTAGTTGTATAAAAAAAGACCTATCTCTATCTTGTGAGGAAATGAGAGCTGTGTCTGATGTGAGACACCACCCATTAATACTACATTTCTATTTTTACATTTGACCACAATTCCCCATATCTTCAGAGAGGAATGAATGTGGAAAGGTAATAGACATGGGAGTTAAATTATATGACATTGGAAGTAATATGTTAGATTTTAGTTAACCCCTAGGGCCTTCCCTCAGGAATGTAAGACTCCTGATAACCCCTAGGGCCTTCCCCCTCAGGAATGTAAGACCCCTGATAACTCAGTAACCCTCCACCCAGCCATGAAGGCCCCAGATACCCCCTCCCTGAACACTTTCTGGGTAAGCCAGATATTTCCCCACATAACCTCAGCCTCTTGAAATTTCCCTACCCTTCGTAACTCCCCCACTGCCCAACCAATCATCTTCCGCCCCATCTCCCTTTATATACTCTATAACCACCTTGGGTCAGGGTCCATGGCATTGCCCATGATCGGGAGGCCTGGACCCTAGCTCGAGATAGAAATAAATCTCCCTTTTTGCTATTGCATTGTCGATGTGGTCTCATCCGTGCATCTGGGGATTCTGGAATCGGGCACAACAACATGGCATTAGTGAATTTTTCTAAGTGGTTTATGTTGCCAGTAGAATTCAATTTATTCTCATGCTTTCCTAAGTCAGAAAAATCTAATTATTTTCACTTCAGTGCCATATTGCCAAGAAAAGAAAGATCCATAGGAATTGTGATGAATAAGAAACCCAGATACTGATAAATTAGATAGAGAAATTTGGAAGAGGACATATTTCTTAATCTTCAAATTTTTCTTATAGCTATGCAATAAATAACAGGAAAACATCAAGTTATGATATAATCAAAAGTGACCAAATACTTAAAATGTGAGTTTTAAATAGTTGCAAATATACCAGTCTAAAATGTTGGAGTTACAAACAAATCTCAATCTCAATGGCTTATTTCTTACCTTACATGTTGGTTTGGGGTCAGCTGCGACTCTGCTCCACAAATCTTCATTTCAGGGTCCAGACAAGAGGAGAGCCCTGTTTGGAACATACCATCCCTCTGGTAGAGGGAAAGATCAATAGTGGAGCCAGGAGATGGCGCTTTAGGTTTCTGCTCAGAAGCAGCATGTATCACTTTCCTTCACAATTCAATGGTCCAAGCAAATCACATGACTAAAATTGATATCAATGGAGTATGGGATATAAAATCCTCTTAAGGGAAATTGAGGGCATAATTTGGACAATAATACAATTACATAAACACATCATTCCTCATTACTAGTCAAAATTTCTTTTCTTCTAGTTTGTACATAGTTCGGAAACTCTTCCTACAAATAGTTTCTATAAAACTCCTACTTCTGTTTGCACAGCCACCATCCTTGTCCAAAATGTCTTTCATTTATTCCCTAGATCATGGTAATAGATGCGTAACTGGTTTTCCCTCTTCCTTTCTTGCCCCCACTTCCAATATGCTCTCTACACAGCAACAAGGGCTACCTTCTTTAAATATGAATCTAAGCATGTTAGTACTTAAAACTATAATCATTTTCTTTTGTACTCATAATAAAATTAAAACTTCACCATAGGAGCAGGGCTTTCCTGCTCTCTTTCCTGCTTTCCTCTGCAGATTCCTCCCATACTTTCTCTCTTCATCCACTCAGAATAGACCAAAATATTTTCCTTGAACTTTTCAAATAGTTTACCCCTTTCCTTTCTTTTGGGCTCCACTTAAATGTCACATTCTCAGAGAAGTCCTTCTAAAATAACTTCTAATGTAGGATTCCTCCCCAATGTCACCTCTTCCCTGTTATTTTTTATTTCAACCAATTATTTTTTATATCATCAATCATAGTTCATAAATAGTTCATGTATTTGTTTACTTGTTTTGTTTTCTCTCTCCTAGGTAAACTCCATATTGGAAAAGACCATGTCTATCTTGTTTATCAAGAATTGTGCAATATAAAGTATTATAGAAATAGCTGATATTTTAATTAATAAATATAAGAAATTCTGTCTAACTAGCACTAATGTCTAAATATAAAGAAACTGATTATACTTTCTCAGAATAGCATGGAACACAAAAGAGGGCTAATAAATGATACAGAATACCAAATCCAAGATGTACTAAAAAAATGTATCTCACTGAAATCAATGTTCCCCAAGTTATACTTGGAAAGAAGCTCCACTCAGTGGTAAAAAGGCCTACTCAGAAGCCCCTGAATGGATTCCAATTATGAAGAAGCAGCAGGTGATTATTAGCAGTATATGCTCCCCCTTTACATTCAACCCAACAACACTGAAGATGTGAAGTGATGAACCATGACTTTTAGGAGAAGCAAATAATGAATGATCCAACAATGCAACTTTACTTGGGAAAAAAAATGTAGAAGGACCCAAGGTACACAGAAAATATCTGAATCCTTTAATAGCTTAAAAGATCCAGAAGTCGATTGTGGTGATTGCAATCTAGAGATGACTTATTCAGACCCCATCTATTCTCTTTCATCTTTGGATGACAAAAGCAAAGAGTATGAAGCAGATGGTATCGGAAAGAGTAAAAGAGATATTAAATCTCTATATTTATACACATCTTTATGGAAAAGAGAGACATGTTCTTGTGTTCTTTGTATAACCAGTGCCTCATGGTTAGCCCAGCACACACATGGTCTCTTTGCTGCTGAGGTCTCAAATTTCATGTCTTACCTCCAGTAATCATTGTTTACTTTGTTTTTTTTTAACAGAAGGCAGGTAAGGGCAAGGAAGATGTTCTTCCCTACCTCAGATCCCAACAATCTTGCTCACATAATTGACCTCCATATATCCCTCAAGGAGCAAATATTCTAGTAGAGGATATAAGGAATAGGTCATGGGATGGGACAACATTTAAACATTTGGCTTTTGTCCCTCCCTGAACAGTTTTGTCAGATTACTTTCTCCCCCTGAGAAGAGGGATCTGATTTTCTTTGGGTATTGATGATACAGAATCAGGAGGAAAAGGGAAGCATAAAAGGAATGTTTCTTTAAACACAACAATCTCAAAGACTGAGACTGGAGGGCCAGTTTTAATTGGGGTACATAAATAACAGAATAGGAAATGGTAGTGCAGAGATATAGATGAGGGGTTATGGTTTGTCAGAGATGAAGAAATAGTGCAACTTAAGGATTTGGTGAGGTATATGGAAGAATAAAGAACAATGATCTGGGAAAGAGAGACTAGAAAAGGCTTGGTAGGTGAGAAAGCATTTCATCAGTCCTTGAAAGATGTCATTTGTTTCACCATATGGAGCTGAAGGCAAAGGCACTCCAGATAGAAGAAACAACATGAGCAAAGGACTCCAGAATCTTTAAAGAATGGGATGTATACTTACAACATAATATATTATGGCTGGGCTAGAAAAATCACAGAATGAGCCATAGTTGTACGAGTTCAGTTTGAAAAGACAAGTTGGAAGAGATCATGAAATTTACTTATGCAGTGTCCAGAGAGATTGAGTGACTTACTGTTGATTCTGTGGATGTGTGCCCTAATCTTCCTTGAAGGAAGAACTTGCTGCCTAGCTCCTGAGAGTGCTGTCAGTAGATTGTCCATTTTGTGGCAAAGGATGTGCAAAAATGGGTGCCTGACCATGGGATTCACTAGTCCTTCCACACATTACATCACCTGGTAGTAGCCAGTCTGATTGTATGTTAGAATGACCCTTATGATGCTCACCTAAGGTGCCAGCTTGGGAATGAAAGCCTAAAGGGTTATGGTACTGTTGAAAGCATGGAAGCAATTCTGCTATGCCCCCCAAAGTCATGACATTTGTGTTTGGGAACCAAAAGGTGGGCATAGGATTACTCTCTCTTGCCATCACTCCCAAAAAGCCATCTACAGAATGTGTGTTTCTCATCCCTTTGACTTTAGGCTCTGCTGAATTACAAGTCTTGATTTCCCAGGAGAGAAACACTTCCACCGCTAGACACAGTAACATTTTTAAAGCTATGATGCTACATGGTCATTTTGGGTATCACATGTCAACAGACCAGCAGGCAAAGAAAGTAGTTACTATGCCGATAGGGATAATCAACCCTGATGATTATGAGAAGCTAGACTCACTACGATATAATCCAAATGAGGAGGAATGTGTCTGGAATTTGGAGATTTATTGAACCATCTCTTGACATAGTATACAATAATGTGGGTTGCCATTGGATATGAGTGATGCAAAGGTGGATTAGAGCAGATGCTTTTGCTGGCCTGTATCACATCCTCTTATCCCAACCCTGTATCAGTTGCAGTGGTGGTGGACACTTCTGTGTGTGTTGACAGCACCCCTCCTCATGCATGAGCCATGTATTTTGCTGATTTTCTGTCTTATAACTTTTGTTGAAGCTGCAGAAATCAGTTCAAATGCAGGCATGGGGGCAGTGCAGGGGTGTTAATGCTGGAGAGGTTGGGATCTAATGCACAAATTCTCCAGCCATCCTTTGTGTGTTCACTGTTTCTAGGCATTGGATGCATATATCAAAGGACCTGGCTAAGATGAGACCATGGTGCCTACACCATGACCTCAGAAATGCACCTTTTATTGACTTTTGTTGCTTCCTGTCACGCTTTCCCTGTTCACTCACTCCAACTCTCTTTTACTTATCCAAATAAAATGCCTGTACCTAAATTTGTACCTCAGGTTCTGTCTATCAGAGAATTCAAACTAAGACAATTATAGTATAACTTCAGAAAATAAGGATATACGTATATAATGGACTACAAATAACAACTAACTCAGGTGTCTAGGAAGCCAAATAGGACAAAAAGTAAAAGGGCACAATTATTCGGCAGCAATACAAAGAGTTTTAAATTACATAAATTGGATAGCCAGGAAGAATTTTGGGGGGAAAGTCAATCTCTAATTTATGTTGAGATGCTTATTATTAGATGCCCTACATTGCAGTGCTCCTTATACCAAATTAAAATGGAGCTAGCAAAACAACTGTACAATTGCTTCTCCACAGTGTTTTCTTTTCATATAGCACTTACTGCTTTTTTCCTTATTTATAAAGTAATATAGCTTCATTATAGAAAATTTTGATTTTTACAAAAGTGTATAGAAATATAGCCTGTAAGTCTACTGTGATGGTTAGGCTAATGTGACAACTGGGCCAGGTAATGGTGCCCAGTTGTTTGGTCAAGCCCGCTGTGGACTAATTTTAATACAAAGGCATTTCATGGACTTTAATCATCACTAGTTGATTGCATCTATGACTGATTACATCTACAATCAACTGAGGAGATTGCCTTCAGCCATGAGTGATGTTTCATCCAAACAGTTGAAGGCTTTAAAAGGGGAAATGATCTCAGCATTCAGAGAGAGAATTCCTATCTCTACTTCAGATAGACAGCATCTCATGGGAAATTCATCAAGGACGTGCATCGGAGCCTCTGGTTTGCAGGCTGCCCTACGGAATTTGGATTTGTGCATCCCCAAAGTTGCATGAGACAATTTTATAAAATTTCATACTATTTACAGATACTTCCTGTTGGTTCTGTTTTCCTAGAGATCCCTGAGTAATACATCTACCATTCAAGAATTGTTATCTGGGAGTTTAATGCATATTTAAAGTTGTATGATATATATATTTTTAATTCTGTCAATGTAAATCTATGACTGTATTTATGTCATGTGGATGTCAAGTGAAAAGTCTAAATTTCAAACTCTGTGAATGTGAAACTCAAATCATCTGGTTCCCTTCCCTTTAGCCATTGCCCATTGAATACCTCCCAAGCTCCCTCACTGTCATAAACCTAACTATAATATTTCAGCCAACAAATATGCCATGATTTCTTGAACTGCTCTTGGAAAATCAGGATTTGTTTTGTTTTATTAATTGATTATTATATAAACATTATATAGGCAAATACACAATGAAACTAACAGGTAAAAAGTTAGAAACACTTTTTAATTCTAATAATATTGCCAGATTGCTTTTCTGAAAGGCTAAACCAACCACCTTACTATCAGCTAGCAGAGAATGAACCCACCCACTCTCACTAACACTAGTTTGTTGGGTTTTTTTTTCTTAAACAGTGATAAGCTAGGATCATCAGGCAAGTCATATCAAAAAGATATTGCAGGTAAGTGATTTTAATAGTATGCTATTAGAACTTCATTGAAGCCTCGGAGTAAAGAATGAATGTGAACAACTGGCAAAAATCTTCACTTGGTGCTACCTTGACCTGAACTAAACAGTTGGATCTACATCTAATTAATAAAACCCTGCCTATTTTTGCATGCACATTTTTAGCTTTACAACACAGAAATCTAATTTAAAATGTGACTCTGAGGGGTATGATATTTTAATATATCTTCAATAAGTAAGAACTGAACCTTTCAACTTTAAAAACAAAATAACCAGATCATTCTCAATGCTGTTTAGCCCTATGAGTCAAATCCAAGCCCTCCCTCATGAGTAATGCTGTCCTCTTTAATATATTTTCTGCCAGATGGCTTGCTAATTTAAAATCCCTGAAGTGATAGGTGTTTTATTACAGACAACCCACTTGGCTGGGGAAAGTAAGACTGCAGCCCTTCACACCTTCACTGATATGAGTCCATATCAAGTTTATGAAACTCATTTCACTTATTCAGACTTGCAAAATTGGATTCAGGGAGGAAAAACATGGCCTGCAAGTTCCAGGAATAGTTTGTCAAACTCCAGCCAGAAAAACTTATGGAACCAAGAGAAAAAAATATGTTCTTTTCCATTCCCACTACTAATACCCCTAGTGGAGGCTTTTATTAATTCACAACCAGTTCATTGCCAAAGGTTTGTTATTGGTTTACTGCTTTTAATCCCTCACTTCTCCAAAGTCCTCTACATATGGTCATCAGAATAAAATTCCCCAAAATGCTTCTATCATCCAACGGATAGTTATTTAAGGTCTAACTTACTTGGCCAGTCATTCAAGTTGAAATTTATTCCATCCCTATCTTACCTTTTTAACATTCTTGTACACAAACCCTGAAAGCCTGCCAAGGTGAGTCCATTCACAGTTCGATCTTGTCCTTTTTGATCAGTTCAACCTTTTTGCTTATATTTCTAGTCTTCATCTATCTATTGCTATTATACTTATCATTCAAAGCCCAGCTCAAGGACTACCTCTCTAATTAATCCTCCTGGATTTTTCTCCTCTATAAATTATCTATTACTCTTCTAAACTCTTATGGAACTTGTTGTCTGCACTACTCATGGGCAAAAATTTGCATACTGTTTTTTATCACAGTTAGTTAAATGTATATATTATCACTGCAGATCATAAGTTATGGGAATGCAGAAACCATGGCTTATGCACTGTTTACATTCCTTACAGCACTTAACAGAGAACCATGTAAGATGTAGATGGTGAATGAATATTTATTACTTAGAAGCTTGAATGTATTTTCTAGGTGATGATGATTAATATTAAATTACTCATAATAATACAGTATGAGTTGGTTATCAAGAGATATAACTATAAAATTAAATAATGGACTTCATTGTGGGCATTGCTAACTAAAATGAATAAACTAGAATTTTCTAATACAGATCCAATTCATCCACATCGATAATTTTTTAGTACCAGTTAAAAATACACTTAGAAGAGCACAGAACAAGATATGAGATTGAAATGAATAAGATATTATGAAATTAGAAGATTGTAGGAAAATGGCAAAGTAGGAAGCTCCCTGAATTGTTCCTTCCACCAAAATAACTAACTGGCAGGAACTGTCTGAATCAATTATTTTGGAACTCTGAAGTCTAGTGGAACGCTTGCAGCATCCAGGGAAAACCTGGATGAAGAGGCTGGTAAATTGCACTAAGTAAGGGTGAATTTAGCTTCAAAGCAGACAGCTTTGGGGACTGCAGCCCACACGCTGCTTGCTGGTGCCAGGGTGGGCAAAAAGGACCAGGAGCGTGTGGTCTGATCGCTGACCTCTGCCTGTGATCCGCAGCTTTTGATCCATGGGAAGCCAGCAGGGAGGGCAAATTGTTTCAACCCCCTTCAGGCAGAAGCTGCAGAAATCTTAAAGAGACTACCACTTTTCCTCCCTCCCTCCCTTCCTACCTTCTTTCCTTGATTATCTTGTTTTTTCCCTCTTTCCTTTCCCAGTTTGGGAGGAAAAACTGGAAAAGTCACAAACTGCTCCAGCCTTCAACAAGGAAAACACCACCAATTCCAAAGTGGAGGGAGCCTTAGATTTCCAGAGTTACAACATAATATTCTGAATGCCTAGTTTTATAAATAATAAAAAAAATCTTATAAAATACACATAGAAACAGGAAAGTATGACCCATTTGAATTCAAAACACTTTCTCCAGGGTCTTTCAGATACTTGTTCAACTGTTTCATGTGATAAAAAATATGTACTAAGCAGACTATCTTCTGCATCCATTCTTCATCTACGAAACACTCAGCAACATCTGGCCTACTATTTTCTTGGATGAATTCTACAATTCACTTGTCAACTTCTACACCTTATGGAAAAATTTTTCTTTGCTAAACCACCAGATTTCTTTATGAGCTCTTTTCTAGGTTTTCACAGTTTTTTAAGCATTCACAAGTAAACTGCCATTGTTTGATAAAGTAAACCATTTTTGTACCATCATCCAGCATTTTTTTAAAAAAAAAACTTCTCCAAGAATTTTTGACATAACTTCCCTGTGAAGTTAGGGTTAGGATGTTGTGGCATCTTGTTACAAGAGTGGTGCCTCCTCTCTTAAGGTCAGCCATTGATGGAGCACCGTCAATACAGATGATACATCTCCTCCAAGACAAATATTTCATTTACAAAACCTTAAAGTTTTATTTTATTTACTTCTCCTCATTGTTTTGCACCTGCTGTGTCTTTTCATCTTTCTTGCTTCTTTAGGAAGCACCAGGAACCGAACCGGGACGGCCGGTGTAGGAGGGAGGTGCCTAATCACTTGAGCCACCTCGGCTCCCTACTTTGTTGTGTTTCTCATTATGCTTTTTCTTCTTGAGTCTCTTGTTGCATCACCTTGTATCAGCTTGCCATACCTGCCCATCACTCTGGCTTGGTGTCTTCTTTAGGAGGTACTAGGAACTAAACCAGGGACCCCCCCACATGGTAGGCTGGACCTCAATCGCTTGAGCTACATCAGCTTCCCAAAAACTTTAAATATATCTTGACATGTGCTTGTTTCAGGCCCTTCTTTGCACCAGAAAAAGTTTTCTTGAATTTCAACATCATTTACAAATTGTATAAATGCTGCAGCACAACATTTATTAGTAGAGTCTGTTGACCCATCAACCTGGATAGAGAAGATATTTTTCTTCAATTTATTACATACAATCTTTCCAGCATGATAAGACTCTCAGGTCTCAACTTTCATAAACTCCCTATCGGCTGTATGCACGTTGGCTAAAATAAAATATATTGGTATTATGTGGGTTTTGCTATGATGATGGATTTGAGGAATTTATCAGGAATCGCGTAAAGAAAACTCTAGCTATTCCATACATTGTGTAAGGAGAGCTCACACAAGGGCTGGGGGACAATCTATTATGCTAGCAAACATTTCTTTATTTCCACTGTTTCAATGAGCTGGAACTGGAATGAACAAGTCCTATTGGAGTTGTACTGGAAAGCTACACTGGAAGCTGGAGAAAGTAGATTCTATTATTGTTTTTTTCCACTATCCAGACTTTAGTTTTTGTCACCCATAAAACTAGAAGGCTAGATGATAAAGGGGAACTTCAAACTCTGAGATCCTATCATTTTTCTCCTTTTCCTCTAGAGGATGCTTAAATGTTCTAAAGGGAGAAATGTTTCTATCATATACTCAGATTTTCTAAAGCACCTTTTCTAATGCTACGTTGGAGAATTCCATTCTATCAGCTTTGCTCCTTGCAAACAAGAAGGCACGTCCTCTGTGCCGCAGTATGCAGGCTGAAGAAACGAATGCTTTGAAGTAGCAAGAGGGAAAGGGTTACAGGCAAAGTGTCACAGAAAATTAGGTGGAGTGGCTCTGGTGATAAAATACTTGACATCATTTCTTCCCACTCTGTCCTGACTTAGGTTCCAGATTTTGTATTTTCACAACCTGGGAAGGATGCGGGAAAAATATCATTTCAAGTGTGCCTCACACATGAGTACTCAGACTGTTTATCTAGGGCACTCGTGTCGCGGCTCAGTCCTCCTGCAATACTTGAAACTGCACGACTAAATATTCAGCATCTGTCACACTCCCCCACAATTTATTGCTGATTGGAAGCCAAAAAAACTGTGCCTTCCTCTCTTCACACAACAGAAGGTAAATTGTTGGCACTCAGATGTTAAATAACACCATCATAAAGAATGTTATGTATGAAAGGTAATTAAAAAATAAGCTCATATGCCTCTCGTAGAGTTTTTTAAAGGCTGTGTTATGGTAAAAGCAAATGATTACTGATCACATCCCAGTCTGTCCTAGAAGTAAAACAAAAAAGTAGGGACTTAAGAATTAAACTTCATTTTATAAACTTACTTTTTGAACACCAACTCACTCAGATTTGCCCTTTAAAATCATTGGCTTATTTACATTCATTGACATACAAATAAGCTGGAATGTTACCCCATATATTCTTCTCTATCTCTGAAACTGGACCTAACTTTTAAAATTAAGATTTTAATAGTTGAACTTAGGTGATATTCTGACAAGTTCATTGACAGTGACTGTGGAGAGGTCAAGCAATAATAAATGTAATATGTAATGTAATACATTTCTTTGTCTAATTGGTGGATGGAACTTCCATTCAAAGTTATAGTCTTATAAGAAAATTGTCACCAATAATTGTCATAATATAAACCCAGTTATAAGAAGGTCAATAAAAGGAGAAGGTTCATCCTTATAGGATAATAGTAAGGAAGAAAACTTTGTTGTCAGAGAAGCTGGGTTTGAATCTCCACCTCCACCTCTTGCATTCTGGACAAAATGTGTATAGTCCCCCCATCCTCAATTTCTTCTAATTAGAAGGGATGATTAAATAGTTCTCTTGTTGGGTGGTTTGAGGATTAAATCACATGTACATCTAAGCACTTATCACATTGTCTCATAAATATAGCGTGTGCAATCTATGGAGGTCACTTTTATCTACTGCACCTGACCTCTAAGCTAGGGTCAGATAAATGAATAGGGTCCATTAATCATTGTATTCTCATTACATAATGTTATGTCTGACACATAGTGTCATGTTTTTCAGCTCCTTTTCTTTTTCTGCCTTTCTGGTCCCAACAATAAATTATACTCTAAACATCATACTACCTCTTCTCAAATTCTTCCTTCCAATTCAGACCAGTCTTTGTTTCTAAGAACATGGAAAAATAAAGTAGGATATATTTAGGAGCAGAGTAACACTTATATCTCTAATCAAGGTCATTCTAGAAAGGGTAGCCCAGCAATTGGTCTCCCTAGTTTCTGAATTCACTTTCTTAGAGAACTATAAGAACTAACCTTCTCCTAATCCTGTGTTGAATGTGGACAAGTAGTAAACACTTTTCTCCCACCTATACAGCTTCAATAATCAGTTTTTTAAAAAATTCTTCTTGCTTATAAACCATATGTACCAAGAATAACACTCAGTTAATAACCCTAGAAGACTGTACCAATTAGTAGCAGTTGGTATCAGTGCTGACACCCAGGAGCTTTTGATGACAGTCCAAATGCTATCTGATTACAAATGTTAAATGGCAGCCAACATCCTCTTTCCCCTGTTTCATCCTCAACATCCTCTTTCTTCTGTTTCTTCCTGAAGACCCTGTATCTAGTGAGCTTTCTTGATGGATAGTGAGTCTTCTTGTTTATTTAGTTCCTAGAGAGTTCTTTTTTAACCTTCATGGCCAGGGCTCATGTCTGGCACTAGTGTGGCAGCTATTAGGGCTTCCACCTTCTACCACTGTTGGCAAAGCTGGAGGAGCTTTCTCTCCCCACCCACTTTTTGGTCCTGTAGCAGGAGGCCCTGTTCCTGGGGTGCTCAGCTGAGGAGGCCTGCACCCTGAAATCCATCCTGCATTTCACTAGCCAAACCTTGCTCCCTGCTGGAGACATGCCCGACTAGAGGAGCACTTTGTTAGGATTTCACAAAGGAGCCTCCTGGGCTAGTGACATCCTTAGTTTCTCCCTCCCCTGACCCCTATAACAGAGTAAGGACAGCTTTCAGCTAACTTTTAATGAGTTGGCATTTAAATGATCATAAATAACTCTTTTGTGTCATCTTTGTTGCTTATAACAAATGCTTTTTCCCTCTTCTTCCTCTAATTTGTAGCAGTGCTCCCTTAGCGAGGCAGAATCTTTCAAACAGGCTTAATCTTGGGTATATTATCTAATTACATATTTTCCGACACAAATTCCTAGAACAAACCTACTTCAAAGAAATACAGTTTCATAATTTTTATTGGTACTGACATGAAAGGCATTAAGTATTTTTTCAGTCTCCTCCCCAGTTGGCCTTATTCTCTTTTCTCAATAGTAAGTTACATACAAAAATAGAAAAGGAAAGATTTCTGAAATAAATTGACTTCTTAGAAAGTTCAGAATTCCTGATTCTACAAGTGTTTTATAAAATTCCCACTTGTAGACACTTTTTTTCATTTCAAAAAGTAGCACAGAGGTGATATATATAACGTTTTTATCAATCTGTCTATTGATATCTATATATATTGCTCTTTCTTTTGCTCTATCTAATCTAGCTATATTCTTTGGCTTTCCCCAATCTAGTTCCTTAATAGCCACATTTCTGGACTCTCTGAGAAAAGCATTCTCCATCATCAAAGAATTGTACAGAGGAAACTATTGTACAAACCAAGAATTCTGACTTATGCAGATTCCTCATTGAAATTCAGTGGTATAGAGAGACAACAGTTCCGTGTTGGGAACTATATTAAATATACCAATTTACACTGTCCTTTAAATCTTGTCCTATAGCATACATTATGTGGCATTTTTTAAATGGAAAGACCTCATATGAATGGGGAGCTTACACTGAAATGTAAATTATATAATTTGTGTCATCATTCTGCAATAAAAAGAAGGTTGTACTTATTTTAACTTTAAAGACATTTTTCCAAGTACTTCTACTTCCTCTTGTGAAATGCCTTTCTGCTATCCTAAGGATGAATTTGGCAGCTAGTGAAAGTATTAATAGTAATGCTAATAATTCTAATAGTAATGTTATACTAATAAGAAAGAAAAATAATTATGTCCACTATCTTTGATTAAGAACTAATATATGCCATACACTGTGCTAATTCTTTTGCATGCATTATCTTTTCTGAATGAATGGAAGGGTGAGCAAATGTTTTGCCTACCTGACTTAACAATTCCTGTTGCATGCTGCCACTGGGGAAGCTCTTTCCTGGCCCTCATTCATGATTGTGTTTACCTACATTGGGGCTCCTCTGGACCACCAGCCTATTTGAGGAAAAGCATAGGACTGAGAATTCCATCCATGGAGAAAAGACATCAGAATCACCTCAATGATGGACTCCTTTGAGGCTTGTCCTACAACATACTCCACTTCTGACTTCCTTCTGCTATTTCTCCAGCTCTTATCCCTCCACTTTGAGCTACCAATCCTTATTCTTGGAATTTGTCGTTGT
>PVKH010011397.1:0-17783 GCA_004027955.1 Chaetophractus vellerosus
TTCTGTTTGAAGTTTTTCACTTTGCCATTGAGGAAACCAAGGCATCAAAGAAGTAATGTTTCCCAAAGGTGGGATTAGAAAATTGGTCTACTGACTTCTTGCACAAGTTTTTCCATGCAGGTTGTTTTACTTACTCCTTGATGAATTTGCTTCTGAATTCAATTATTCAAGATCCATTTTTCTATGACACTCTAAATTTCATAGGATTTGCTCACAGTACCACAAATAATATCTTTCCTATATCCACTTCAAATTCTTAGATTTCCAGTAAATCAACTTGTTTCGAAACAAAAGTCAGGAGTTTGGGCCTTGTTGTAGACTCCCTGGTATGTTGCCAGGGGTGGGGTTTTGCCCTGATATATGCAGTGATAGTACCTATCTCAAAATTTACTCTGCTCATGGACATACCTCATTTTTCAGTTATTGGAAGAAAATATGTTGTTTGTTAAATTGAAAAAGTTAATGTCAAACTTAAAAAATAGAAATTCTTTCTTACATTGTTTTTATTTACATGAAATTGTCATAATCTAGTGTTGTATGGAAAAATATAATTACTACATTTCCATATAAGTTTATTACTCCAAAATGGGCAAAGATTCTGTTTTTTAAACTATACACATGGATATTTTGATTTAATATGTATATCTACTTTCAAGTGTTATATTAGCAAGAACGTGACATAACTTGAGTCTCAGCTTTAATTAAAAATTATTTATTTGAGTATTATCAGTTGGATTGATCAAGAAGCCTGGATGGAGTTGATTTGTTTGAATTAATTTGCAAGAACAAAAATAAACTAAAGGGCACTTCCAGGAAGAAGGCATGGGAGCAAGTAGGAAAGTGCTCAACTATCTCACAAAAACAATGAAGGAAGGGCAAAAGGCTGTCTGAGGGAAATGCTTTGGGGATCTGGACCAAGAGAGTGCTGCAAATCATCAAGCAGGGTGAGAGACAGAGAAAGGAAGAAGTCAAAATGAAAACCATGGTTTACTAGCCTACATGGCTGGGAACAGCACACATCCCCCACCCTCAAGGTGAACAGCAAGGATAAAATCAGTGGTTCACTGCAGCCAACTGACAGGGGAACAGATGTCTTCCTCCCTGGGAAGAGGATGAGTGCAGCAGAGGGTGGACAGTGATTTCTCTTCAGTGAGTTTAGCCAGCAGAGATCAGTTTAAATCTCAGCTCTAGCCAGATAAGAATCACGAGCAAAGGGAGGTTGAAAGAGACACCTGTGTGGTAAGATTTGCTGAAGAGCACCATCTGCTGGCAGGTCATGAAACTGCAAAAAGAAAAATGCTTTTTGGATTCCCTCATGCCAGAACACTTAGATCTGATATGTGTCACATTAGTGGGTGCCTGGCCCTATTTTGATAACTTCAGTTGGGCAATTTTAAAGACTTAAAATAAGTTGAATGAAAAATCAAAGAACAAGAGTGAGAAATTCACCATCAGGGTAAATTCACCAAAATAAGAAGATGCCTAGACATCAGCAAAAAAGTTACAAGCCATAAAAAGAAACAGAAGAGATGTCCCAGCCAAAGGAGCAAACCCCAAATCCTGATGAGACAAAGGATTTAAGACAAGTAATCAATGACAATAACACAAATCTCTAAATCAATTCAAGGAGTTGAAGAAAAATATGGTTTAAGAGATACAGGATATCAAGAAGACACAGGGTGAACAGTTTAAAAAGAACAGTTTAAAAGCCTGTAAAGAAAAGTAACAGAGCTTATAGGAATGAAAGAGATAATGAATGAGATTAAAAATACATTAGAGGCATATAACAGAGTATTTAAATTGGCAGAAGAATGAATAAGTGAAATCAAGAACAGAACACCTGAACTTAGAACGGAGAGTTGACAGAAAAACAAATGGAAAAAAAATAAAACAGGGTTTCAGGAAATTGAATGACAACAAGGTAGGCACAAACATGACCATTATAGGTGTCCCAGAAGGTAAAGAGAACAGAAAAGAGGCAGAAACAGTATTTGAGGAAATAATGACCAAAAACTTCCCAACCATTATTAAAGGCATAAATATCAATAGCCAAGAAGGACAACACACAGCAAACAGAAAAATCCAAAAAGTCTGAGACACCTCCTATTCAGAATGACAAATAATACCATAGACAGAAGATTCTGAAAGCAGCAAAAGAAAAGCAATGCATCACATACAAGGGAACATCAATAAGATTAATTGTTGATCTCTCATTAGAAACTTTGCAGGTAAGAAGACAGTGTATGATGTATTTAAGGTAATGAAAGAGAAAAACTGCCAGCCAAGAATTGTTCATCTGGAAAAACTAAACTTTAAAAATGAGGGTGGGTTTACAGTCTTCACAGACAAAAACTGAGAGAGTATGTTACCAAAAGATCAGATTTACAAGTGATACTGAAGGAAGTGCTGCATCCTGAAATTAAAAACCAAGGGCAAGAGACTTGAAGAAGACTGTAAAAATGAAGATTATTAGGAAGGGTAAATTAAAGTGTAAAAAGACAGACAACAGAAAGCCAAAGGGCAAAATAAATGAAGTAAGTAATGCCATTACAGTAATAACATTGAATGATAATGGCTTGAACTCTCACATTAAAGGACATAGACTGATAGGATGGAATAAAAAATATGAACTATCTATATGCTGCCTACAAGAGACTCACATCAGAATTAAAGAAACAACCAGGTGAAAAGTGAAAGGTTGGAAAAAGATATTCCATGCAAATGGTAAAAAAAAAAAAAAATCTGGTGTAGTGATACCAATATTGGACAAAATAGATTTTAAATGCTAAAGTGTTATAAGAGAAGAAAAAGGTCATTATATATTAAAAGGGGCAATTCACCAAAAAGAAATAACTATAATAAATATTTATGCACCTAACCTGGGTGCCCCAAGAAACATGAGGCAAATATGATGGGAGAACTAGAAGTCTCTACAATAATAGTAGGAGAATTCAGTAAACCATCTAAACATTGGATAGAACATCTGAACAGAGAATAAATAAGTAAATAGAGAGCTTGAATAATGTGATAAATGATCTAGACCTAACAGACATTTATAGAACATTATACCACAAAACAGAAGGATATACATTTTTAAAAAGTGATTCTTCTCAAGGATAGACCATAAATTGGGTCACAAGAAAGGCCTCAATAAATTTAAAAATTATACAAAGCACTTTCTCTGATCATAATGGAATGAAGGTGGAAATCAATAATGAATGGAAAAAGGGAAAATTCACAAATGTATGGAGATTGAAGAACACACTCTTAAATAATCAGTGGATCAAAGGAGAAATTTCAGGAGGAATCAGTAAATATCTCAAGACTAATGAAATTTTAAAAAACATGTCAAAAGCTGTGGGATACAACAATGGCAGTGCTGAGAGGGAAATTTATAGCTCCTAAAGCTTACATTAAAGAAGAAATAGCTAAAATTAGAGACCAAATTGCATACCTGGAGGAATTAGAAAAAAGAACAGCAAACCAATCCCAAACCAAGCTGTAGGAAAGAAATAATAAATATCAGAGCAGAAATAAATGAAATTGAGAACAAAACCAATAGAACAACAAAACAAAAAGCTGGTTCCTTGAGAAGATCAGCAAAATCGACAAGCTCTAGCTAGACTAGCAAAAAAACAGAGAGAGAAAATGCAAATAAATAAAATCAGAAATGAGAGGGGAGACATTACCACAGACTCCACAGAAATAAGACAGATCATAAGAGGATACTTTGCATGCCAACAAACTAGTCTATGCAGATGAAATAGACAAATTCCAAGAAACATGAACAACCTACACTAACCCTGGAAGAAATAAAAGACTTAAACAAACCAATCACAAGTAAAGAGACTGAAACAGTCATCAAAAACCTCCCAAAAGGGGAGCAGATGTAGCTTAGCAGTTGAGCGCCTGCTTCCCATATTCAAGGTCCTGGGTTCAATACCCAGTACCTCCTAAAAATAAAAGAAAGAAACTCCCCAAACTGAAAAACCCAAGACCAGAACCAGTGGCATCACAGGTGAATTCTACCAATTATTCAAAGATGACCTAACACCAATCTTGGTCAAGGTCTTCCAAAATTTGAGGAAGAAGGAACACTACCAAACTCATTCTATGAAGCAATCTGAGGAAGAAATCAGAACAAAGATTCCATTGACAAAAACAATGAAAAGAATCAAATATTTAGGAATAAAAATAACTGAGGACAGAAAGGATCTGTATTCAGAAAATTACAAAACATTGCTAAAAGAAACCAAAGAAAGACCTAAAGAAATGGCAAGACATTCTGTGTTCATGGATTGGAAGACTGAATAACATTAAGATGCCATTTCTGCTTAAACTGATTTACAGATTCAGTGCAATCCCAACAAAAACCCAACAGCCTTTTTTGCAGAAATGGAAAAGCCAATTATCAAATTTATTTGGAAGAGTAAGGGGCCCCAAATTACCAATTATCTTTAAAAAGAACAACAAATTTGGAGGACTTTCACTTCCTGACTTTTTTTTCTTTTTTTAAAATTATTTTATCTTTAAAGAAGCTTTAGATTACATAAAATTTATTATCAGAAATATAGGGGATTCCCATATACAACACCTCCTCTCCCTCCCCCCCCCCCTCAATTCCTCCTTTAACATCATCTTTCATTATTTTGGTACATTTGTTACAATTGATGAACACATGTTGAAACATTGCTGCTAACCGTGGTCTATAGTTTACATTATAGTTTACACTTTGCACTGCACAATTTTAGAAGTTTTGATAAAATGTATAACGGCCTGAATCCATCATTGCAATGTCATGCAGGACAATTCCAACATCCTAAAAATGTCCCATTTAACAACTATTCTTCCCTTTGCTGCCCCTCAGAGCCTCTTGTGGCCACTGCCTTTATAGCAATGATAGAAGTTCTTCCATTGCTAGGATAATAATGTCTACTTTAGTCCATAGTTGCATTCCCTCCTTATGTTTGTTCATTTCTCACTGTTGAGGATTTGGGGGTGGTGATGCCCACTCTGTTTCTGATTGAGAGGGGGTTTAGGTGCCATGGAACAGATGGATGGAACTGTCTTGTTTGCAGTTGTGGATACTCTTTGTTTTTTGAGATGGGCATTGTCCATCATCGTCCTTTTGTTAGTTGTCTGGGGTGATTCCAATTAATTGGAGAGTAGGTGTTATAACTGCTGAGATTGAGGGCTCAACTGTCATATGAGCAGACCAAAGATTTAAGTATCTGAGACAAGGATTTAATGAGTAGAATGCTAAGTATAGGTTCAAATAAAAAAAGGCAGAAGAGTAATATATAGGGAAATTATAAATGAGTCTAACTCTGTTACTTTGGGGAGAATATATTCCAAAGTAAGTTCCACTGATAGGGTGTCAAATTCCTGAGATTTCCTGCCATACCTATAGTGTCTAGTTATCTTTAGAGTGTACATGAGCCCCACTGTTGGATGCACTGTTTACTGTGGCAGTCAATGAGATCCTGCTCAGATGTGCATAAGCATAACCTCTGGATTGACCTCCCGAATCACTCTGAAATCTCTTAGCCAAAAAAAAAACTCTTTTGCATTTAATGCTTCCCCCTTTTGGTCAAGGTCTTTTTCCAAATGAGTCACTAGTAGGTGCTTGGTAATAATCCTGGGGTGCCAAGGAGGCTTATTCCCAGGAGTCATGTCCCATGCCAGGGGGAAAGGCTCACTTCCTGACTTTAAAGCATATTATTTATCTACAGTGGCAAAAATAGCATGGCACTGGTGTAAAGATAGAAAGATTGACCAATGGAACCAAAATTGAGAATTCAGAAATAAACCTTCACATCTGTGGTCAAGTGATTTTTCACAAGGCTGTGAAGCCCATCCAGATGGTCCAGAACAGTCTCTTCAACAAGTGGTGCTGGTAGAACTGGATATCCATATCCAAAAGAAAGAGAAAGGACCCCTATCCACCTTATACAAAAATAAACTCAAAATGGATCAAGGCCATAATGTGAACAGGCACAACCATAAAACTCCTAGAAGAAAATGAAGGGAAGTATTTTAAAGATCTTGTGACAGGTGGTAGTTTCTTAAACCTTACACCCAAAGTACAAGCAATGAAATTTTTTTAAAAAAAGTTTAATCAGACCTCATCAAAATTAAACACTTGTGATCTTCAAAAGACTTTGTCAAGAAAGTAAAAAGGCCGTCTACTCAAATGAGAGAAAATATGTGGAAATCACATATCTGATAAAGATTGATATCCATATTATATAAAGAGATCAAACAATGATAAAAAGACAAACAACACAAATAAAAACTGTGCAAAAGACCTGAGTAGATATTTTTCCAAAGAGGAAATACAAATTGCCAAAAATGACATGAAAAATTTTTCAACATCACTAGCTATTAGGGAAATGCATATCAAAATACAATGAGATATCATTTCACACCTTCTAGAATGGCCATTTTTAAAACAGAAAACTACAAGTGCTAAAGAGGATGTGCATACAAGGCAAGAGATCTTGCAGTGATGAAAGATACAATGTCTACAAATTTTTTTAATATTTAAAATTTAAAATTTTTTGTATTTTATGTTATTTTAAAACTATTATTGTTTCATTTTCTTATTCATTTTATTTGGTTATTTTGTTGGCTTCATTTTTGGAGAGGTTTTGGATCACAGAAGCATCACAAGGGAGGCTCACTTGTGTGGGGTGTCAGTGATGGGGGGATGCATGGGGAGGGGTACACTTGGGGTATGACTAAGGCATATGAATATGTTTAAGTGTTTGTGGGACATTGTCTCAGTGGGTGGAGATCCACACAGTAGCTGAAGAATACTGAATTCCCATCCTGGGGAGTTCTGCTACTTTCTCTAATAGGACAGCAAGAATCCCCTGAGTACAATGGCAGTGCATAGTGAAGAAAGGTAGACCATTATGCCAGGCCCTTCATATTGATGGTGGTACTCATGAACCTTTCCTTGTCAAATTGAAACTTAACCTAGTATTATATATTGCCTAAGAGTTACCTCCAGAAAGCCTCCTTGTTGCTCAAACGTGGCCTCTCTCTAAGCCAAACTCAGCATATAAATGCACTGCTTTTCCCCTGGCATGGAACATGACTCTTGGGGATGAGCCTCCCTAGCACCGAGGGGTTATTACCAAGTGCCAAGTAGCAATGCATCCAGAAAAGGACCTTGACCTATAGGGTGAAATGGTAAAGACAAATGAGTTTTTATGGCTAAGAGATTTCAAAGTGAGTTGGGAGGCCATTCCAGTGGTTTCACTTAAGCACATCTCACTCAGCAAGATCTCACTGACTGCCACAATAAAGTGTCTCAAATAGCGGGTCTTCTGGGGGTTCTAGAGACATCCAGACACTATAAACAGAGCAGACAGCTCAGGAATTCAGCACCCTGTCAGTGGGTCTTACTTTAGAATTTATGGTCCCCAATGTAACTGAGTTAGACACATTTATAGTTTCCCTACACAAGGCTCTTCTGTCCCTTTTGTATAAACCTATAATTAGCACTATGCTTAATAAAGACATGTCCCAGAGACTTAAATCTTTGGTCCATCCACATGCCAGTTGAGCCCTGAATATCAACAGAGTTGCAACACAGAAGGAGATAATGATGGACAATGCCCATCCCAAAGAATAGAGAGTGTCTGCAGCTGCAAGATAGTACTATCCATCTGCCCCATGGGAAATAAGCTCCCACTCAATAAGAAAGAGTGGGAATCGCCATCTCAAAATCCTCAAGATTGAGGAATGAACAATGGACTAAATTAGACATTATTATTCTACTATATACTTACTATTATTCTAGCAATGGAAGCAGTATTATCATTGATGTAAAGGCAGTGGCCACCAGAGGTTCTGAGGGGAGGGAGAAGGAAGAATAAGTGTAATATGGGAGCATTTTCAGGACATTGGAATTGCCCCATGATATTGTAATGATGGATACAGGCCATTATATATTTTGTCATAACCTACAAAATTATGTGAGACAGAGTTTAAACTATAATGTAAGCTATAGACCACAGTTAGCAGCAATGCTTCAATATGTGTTCATCAATTTTAACAAATGCACCACACTAATGATGGATGTTGTTAATGTAGGAAAGTGTGGGAGGGGGAGGAAGTAGGGCAAATGGGAATCCCTTTTATTTTTTATGTAACTTTAGTGTAATCTAAAGCTTATTTAAAAATTTAAAAAATTAATTAAAAAATAAATAAAGAGGATGTGCAAAAATAGAAACACTCCTTCTTTCACTGTTCATGAGAATGTAGAATGGAAGAGAGTTTGATGGTACCTCAAAAAGTTGAATATAGAATGCCGTATGATTCAGCGAACCCATTACTAGAAATATATTCAGAAGAACTGAAAGCAAGGACACAAACTGACATTTGTACACCAGTGTTCATACTATAATTATTCACAATTGCTAAAATATGGAAACAACCCAAGTGTCTATCAACGGATGAATGAATAAACAAAATATGGTGTATACATACAATGGAATACTCTTCAGCATTAAGAAGAAATGAACTTAGGATGCATATGACAACATCGATGAACCTTGAGGACATTATGTTGAGTGAAATAAGCCAGACACAAATGGTCAAATATTGTATGGTTTCACTAATATGAACTAAATACAATGGCTAAACTCATGGAGGTAAAACTATAGAGTATAGGTTACTAGGAGATAGGATGTGGGTTGAGAATGGGAGCCGATTCTTAATATATGTACATTTTTTAATAACGTTTGTTGTAAAAGTGTGAAAATGAATAGAATTGATGGTAAAACATTATAGTATGTATAACTAACACTGCTGATTTATAAATGTGATTGTGGCTGAAAGAGGTAGTCTAGAGACTAATGTCAATTGAAAGAAAACTAGAAGATATTCTAGAGACTGTAAATGTCAATTGAAAGAAAACTAGAAGATATTCTAGAGACTGTAAAACAGTGATTTTGGTGTTGGTGAAGATTGTAGTTAATAGTCACAGGCAGAGGAGGCAAATAGCAGCCTCTCCCCAGCTGCCCAGAGACCCAGCTAGACCCTGAAATTTGCCCCTGGCACTGCAGAGAATTCAGACTCACAGCAGGCATATTTGTTCCAAGAAATATGAATGAGGAAGGGGCTGAGCCACACATACTCCTTCTCCCAAACTCGTCAATCAATTGAGTTGCTCCTCTCCGTGTAGGAGCATGAGAGTGGGTGAGAGAAAAGCTTCTAAGTGTAGTTGCCCTGCTTTCCCTCCTGGGGATGGGAATGGATATTCCTTTCGCTGGTGGAAACATGAGAGAAGGGAGGAGGAGATCCCCTCCCCTAAAATGAAGGACCCTGTTTATTGCATTCACCTGTTGTCTTCTTTGCAAAGATTCACTAGCAAAAAACATTTCTCAAATTGCATTCTAGGAATAGCTATTTAACAGCTTTTTAGACAGTGTAGGCTATTTTTCAAATTAGCTGCTAGAAATGCACAGCCAAATCTGTGGCCCTCCTCAAATAAAGCAGATAGAGTGAAATATGTATGTTGAGTACGAACCATAGCCAAGGACCTTAATTTCCACTTCCCTGATACTCAAACATTTTAAAAATTGCTTTATTCTTATTGTATCGTGATGTATATATCTTTATATGCACCTCAAATTCTTTCGTATAAAGAGTATTTTTTTAAAATTATAGTCATAATTATCTTTTTAGTGGCTACATAACAATAAGTTCCTAAACCATTTCTGTATTGTTTCTCTCTTAGGCTGTTTCCAGTGTCTCACTGTTTCATATAAAACTGCAATCTTCTTTATGGAGATAGCTTATTTCTCTTTAGCATTTTTCCCCAGGAAAAATTCCAATGTGTAGGATAAACAGAGTCAATGGATATCAGTAATTTTCTGGCTTTTATATTTTTTTCCACATTGCTATCATAAAGAGTTACAATAAATTATTACTACCAGAAATGGATTAATAAGCCAGTTTCAACAAAACTTTTACAGCCTTGGGTATGAATGTTCATTTTTTCACTAAGCTAATAAGTATAAAATGATTCCTCTTTATTGGTTTGCTAATAAGATGGGTACTTGAATATTTTGCTCTATAATTGTATTTCCAGTTATATAAAATTAATGATCACATTATTGACTTCATTATCTATTATAACCTATAAGTACTTTATCTAACATATATATCAATTTTTTCTCTTTTGTATTTGCTAAAAAGAAATTTGTTTTTAATAAAACCTATTAATTTTTCTCTTCCTATAGTCCTTATATGTCCAAATGTATAAAGAGTTGTATAATTGAAATTTTATCAGTCATATTTTGACTGGTTTCCAATTACATACACATGTACAATTATATGGATATTTGCACTCACACACACATATACACATATTTAACTCATCTACCTGAAGTTTATTTGGGTGTCTGGTGTAAAGTTTAGTGAGATTACCTTATAAATTTTAATTTAAAATGTTCTATAGAGCTTTTTTATTATTGTTATTTTATTTTCCATTTTGGCTGTGGCTATTGAATGTTTACAGAAGACATTAGACTACTTTCAAATTATATATGAAGCATGAGAAAATGGTAAATTGGCAAAGGAAAAATGATTAAAGATGTCCACTATACCCTGTGAAAGATCAGGTGAAAATGTTTGACTGAATATTGTATTTATTTTTCTACAATTTAGTAGCATATGGTGTGTTCCATCAACTTCACATCTACTTATTTGAGGTAATGACAATTGCTTCTTGTGGCAGGGAGTGAGTTTTATGGATTGTTTACTTAAATATGTGAATTATGTGTTGTAATGTTTAGTTCTGCACTACTGGACAGGAAAAGGAAACTTTAATCTATAGCTGCTTTGTGCTTTTCTGGGCGGAAGAAACCTAGATAAAGTGGTTTCAAGGGCATAAAAGGCAATTTTTTAAAATCTATTTTAAGTGTTGTCAGCTTCAATAGCAAAAAAAAATGATGTTCTTTGATACCAAACATAGTAGAGTAATGACTTCTTCTAGGAATCATGTTGGCAGTAGAACCAAATATCATGGAATTTGGTAAGTTCTGGTTCTGACTAAGGAACTGAAAAAGAACAAGGGAAGAAGTGACATCCAGTGTAAGGGTAGGGGTGTCCTGAAAGACTTTTTTAAGAAAACTAGTTGAAAATCACCATAATTGATTGACCCACCTATTCAGTGGCTTTGATGGAGTGAGAGAATACTTTTCCTTGTGACCTGTGAGCAGTTTTTATTTGATGACTGGGCTTTTTATAAACAGTTTTGAATACTGATTTGTTATTAGGAGTAGTTAATGTGGCTGTGCTGCCAGGTCACACACACTTGCTCAAGATTAATAATGTGTTTTGCTAGATGATCCAGGAAATATTGACTTCATTTATTTTATACTTGCTTTTCTAGAGAGAATCTATTGATGAGTTGGTAAATTTGTATGCCTGTTTGAAATAGAAATAGAAAATATTACTGGTGTGTTGAATCCTAGCCTTCCCTGAGGATTCAGTGTGATTAAGACAGTAGCACTGTACCAAAGGAAGGGTGTGATGAGTTAAGCTTTAAAAGACATTATAGCTCTAAGTTTCTACTCTATATCACTTCAATATGTACAATTGATTTATTATGATAAAGGTTACTTACTGAATCTGGGATATATAACTCTAATCAATAACCGTATCAGTAGTTTTATATTATTTGATCTCACAGAATTACCCCCTTCTCTCACTCGTGTTGGAGTATCACAAGGTACTCCAAATTCAATCTATTATAAAATATTTATTAAGTATCTAAACTATACCTAAAACTAGCATCAAAGGGTTTGAGTAGCCTGAAGAAGTTTAGTATCACTCCTGTTTTTCCCCTCCACTACAATTGTTATTCACCTACAATATGTAGTGGAAGAAAGAGGAAGAAAAGATAATATTCACATTTGAGATAACCTAATCTAAAACAAATGCAGATACCTGGAAATACTAATTGGGTCTTAAATTGAATAGCACCTCATTTAAAATAAATGAACCTTAAGGGACTTTTTCTTAACACCGTACTAATGTTTACAGGTGAAAATGAGATTTCCAAGTTGACTAAACATGTCTAGGAGAACATATACTTTATGTTTACTGATTTTTTCCCAATTTTTATTCAGCTTTGTTTCATCATGGAGTGAAACAAAGCTACATGGAAACATGTGGATCACCAGTGTGACTAACTAGACCATAGAGAGTATCAACTATTTTGAATTTTTTTATTCTTCTCCAAAGCAAATAGTTGAGAGCTATCAATATCACCCTACACTAACCAAACACTTCAATTTTCCATTTGTAACAGAATAATTTTACTTCAGAGACATGCAAAGTATTTTAGGAACCTATATGTATCTTATATACTATAAAAGTACAAGAGAATATTCAACATTTATAGATTGAGACACATTAACTACCAATTATTTCAGAATATTTTGTAGACACTCAAGCCTACAGAGTAACCATACTGCACCTACAAATGTCTTTCAAATATTTAGGTCAAACAACAACTCTCAGTTAAACCAATTTGGTGTGGTTCTTTTTTAAAAGTTCAATTATTGATATTACAAAATACCTTATCAGTTTAGCCAGAGTGATGGTGCAGGATAAATAACATACTAACCCCAGGAATTTTAGTACATTAAAACAAGCCTCCAGCCCTGCACACAGGTGCGCCATCAGGCCCCGCAAGCAGGTGCGCCGCCAGGCCCCACATGTGGGTGAGCCGTCAGGCCACGCCGAGCCACACAGCAAGATGATGTCATAAAAGGAGAGTGTCACAAGGGAGAGCCAAGGCAAGATGTGCCAAAAAAACAGAAACTAAGGTGGTACAGCAGGCAGTAGGACACCTCTCTCCCACATTGAAGCTTCCAAGGATCGAATCCTGGTTAAGACAGAAGGAGAAGGATGAGAAAAGAGGGCAGGAATCAGAAATGGAGAATTGCCCAGTGAATGGACACAAAAACAGCAAAAACGGGGGAGGAAGAGTGTAAAAATGGATAAAAGTAAATAAATCTTTAAAAAAAAAAGCCTCCAAGAGTCTTCTTTGCATGAAGAACCCCTGAATCATTTGAGTGAAATGGTGAAAATCAGCTTGGTCCTAGAAGTTAGGCCCCTGGTATCCCATTATTAACATTCTCAAACAAATGTCTTTGGCTCTGTTGAGGAAGAATGCAATGGGATGCTGAGTACATAGTAGCTGGCAGGAAATATCCTCAAGGTAGGAGAAGAATCAAGATATAGTGGGCCAAAGGTTTGGGGATCAACTAATATGTTTCATGCTTTATCTTATGATTCTATCTAGCTATGGTTCTGGTGTTTCAAGAAAGTAGGCTATAAGAACTAAAAGTAAAAATGGCAATTTTCTAATTGGGGATACTGAATAAAGACTTCTACTCATAAACATCTGTATAATCTTAGGCAAGAGTAGGTTGCTGATTCAAAGAGACCCCATAATAATTCAGTGACCTCTAAGAATATAGAAATGTATTTCCCTTTCATTAACAGTCCAAGGTGAGCATCTTAGACTGGGCAGCTCTAGTCTATGTGATAATTCAGGGGCCTGGGGTCCTTCCCTCTTGTTTCTCTGATATTCCCTGGGGCAGTTATTTCCAAAGTGTGCCCCATGGACCCTTGGGGATCAGGAGATCTTATCAGGGGAGTTGTGAGGTCAAAATTATTTTCATAATAATATGAAGACATTCTTTGCCTTTCCCCCAATGTTAACATTAGCTCTGATGGTGCAATAAAAACAGTGGCAACAAACTGCCCTAGGAGTCACTGTATTCTTCACCATCATAAGCACACAGTTTTGTGTTTTTTTTGAAGCCACCTTGACTTAAGAATGTCCTTGATGAAGCAGTACATATTATTAGTTTTACTAACTCTTGACCATTGAGTAGGAAATGGGTGGCAAAAAAGTACACTAAAGTACTTGTGCTATATACTGAAGCGAGATGGCTGTTCGTGAAAATGCAGTTCTGTGATTATAATAATAAGAAAATATATATTTATCCATGTAGTTACCATTTTCAATGTTACTCATTCCATTGCGTAGATTTGTATTTTCACCTGGTGTTATTTTGTTTCTGAGTGAAGGACTTTCATGAACATTTCTTGTAATGTGTATCTACAGTTAGAAGGAGAAAAATTCATTACCTACAAAGGAATGAAAATAAGATTACAACAGATTTCTTGGTGAGGCAACATCTTATCTTCAAAATACTGGTTGCTTTTATGATTTTACTTTTTGTCACTGCTTTCGAGCCATTTGTTTATGATGTGCCTTAGTGTGTTCTAAGTGATATGCTTTGTGTTCCTATGCTTGGGATTCACTAAGATTCTTGGGTCTGTTGTTTTTATCAAATTTAGAACATTTTTTGGTTGTTTTTTCTTCAAATATTTTTTCAGTCCCCCACTCTCACTGCTCCCTCAGAGACTCCAAGTACACATGGTATCTGTTTTAGTCTGTTAGGCTGCCAAATGCAATAGACTAGAAATGAACTGGCTTTTACAATGGGATTTATTTGCTTGCAAGCTTACAGTTTTGAGGCCATGAAAATGTCCGAATCAAGGCATCATCAACTGATGCTTTTCCCCCAAAGACTGGTTGCTTACCATCCTGGACTTTCTCTCAGCTCCTGTAGCTTTTTCTCTGTCTCTTTCTCTGAATTCATCCTGTTTGTAAAGACTCCAGTTAAAGGATTAAGACCACACTAGGCCATGCCCCAAATGTACACAATGGAATGAGTAACATTGAAAATGGTAACTACATGGATAAATATATATTTTCTTATTATTTAAATCTCTTTAAAAGAGAATTGACTGAACAAAGGTACAAATAAAATGTATAAGAAAAAATAACATAAAGGCCAGAGTGAGGTGGTAGTGGAAGTATACTATAGTAATATCCTTTTATTGCAAGTCAGTGGTGACAAACTTTTTCTATAAAGGGCCAGATAATATTTTACTCTTTATGGACTATATGGTCTCTGTTACAACTACTTACCTCTGCTGTTACTGAGTGTAAGCAGCCACAGATAATATGTAATAAAATTAACATGGCTGTGTTTCAATAAAGCTTTATTTACAAAAACAGGTGTTAGCACAGATGTAGCCTGTGGGTCATAATTTAATGGCCCTCGCTAAAGGTTGATTGTAACAAGTTAAAGATGTATACCATAAATGCTAAATCTACCACTGAACTAACAAAACAAAGAGTTACAACTAATGAAACAAACAAAAAAAGGTTATATGGAATCATTTTAAAAAATCAATTAGCCCTGTATAAGAATTAATAAAAGGAAAAGTTACAAATAAAAGATAAATGTCAAAAACACATAGATGATGACAGACTTAAACCTAGCCATATTAACATTAATGTATATGTTCCAAACAACCCAAAGTAAAAGGAAGAGATTATCAAATTGAATGAAAAAGCAAGAACCAACTACATCTGCTTACAAAAATTCCCCTTTAAATATAATGACTCAAGTAGGTTAAAAGCAAAAGGATGAAAAAAGATGTACCATGCTAACACTAGTAGAAAAAAACTACTGGAGTGTCTACAGGAATAGCAGAATGGGAGATTTCAAGGCAAAGACTATCATCAGGAATAAAGAGGGCCACTTCATAAGGATAACAAGAGTCAATTCAGCAAAAGAACACAACAATTAAAAAATATAATGCACTTCTAAATAGAGCCATAAAACAAGTCACAGTGAATTTAAAAGGACTCAAGTTATAAGAAGTATGTTCTTTGACCACAATAGATTTATGGCAGAAATCAATAACAGAAATATCTGGAAAATCCCCACCACCTGGAAATTTAATAACACACTTCTAAATAATGAATGGATTTAAGAAGAAATCAAAGTGGATATTAAAAAGTATTTTGAACCAAACAAAAATAAAAACACACCATATCAAAATTTGTGGAATAACACTAAAACAATATTTAGAAGGAAATGTATACTACTACATGCCTATATAAATTAGAAAAGATAAAAAGGTCTCAAGGCAATGAAATTAGCTTTCACCTTAAGAAACTAGAAAAAGAATAGCAGAATTAAACCATAAGTAAGCAGAGAAATTAAATGAAACTCAGAGCCAAAATAAAAGAAATAAAACACAAAAAGTTAGAGAAAATCAATAAAACAAAAGCTGTTTCTTTGAGATCATTAAAAGTTTTGTAACTCTAGTGGATTGATCAGGAAAAAAGAGAGAAGCCACAAATTACAAATATCAGAAATGAGATAAGTGGCATCGTTACAGCACTGCAGACATTAAAAGGACAATAAGGGAATATTATGAACAACTTAATGCCAATAAATGCAATGACTCAGATGAAAAACACAAATACCATGAAAAACACAACTAACAAAACTCACTTAAGAAGAAATAGATAAACTGGACAGCCCTATATTTATTAAAGAAATGGAATTTTTCATTTAAAAACCTTCTCACAAAGAAAATTCCAGGCCTACATGTCTTCACTAGTAAATTCTGTCAAACATTTAATGGAGAAATAATGCCAATTATATACAAACTCTGAAAATTGTAGAAAATTGTAGAGGAGATAATACCCTCTAACTCATTTGAGGAGGCTAGGATTACCCTTATACCAAAATCAGAAAAAATGTAACAAGGAAAGAAAATTGCCAACCAATATTCCTCATTAACATAAGATAGAAAAATACTATAACATTTTAGCAAATCTCATCCAACAATATATTAAAGAATACTTCCTAACCACATGGGATTTATGCTAGGAATGCAAGATTGATTTATTATTCCAAAATCAAAAATGTAATTTGCCATATTAAGAAATTATAATGCGAATATTCTTGCTGTCCTGATTTTGTGATAATCAGGGTAGGCTAAACATTTGCTATATTAGAATGTATGCATGTGTCCCCAGACCTAGTTTTTCTCCCTAGGTTTGGTTTTTGGAATGCTGGTCATAAACTAAGCCTGATTTATTATATGACCATCCTGTATGGGAAAAGACTGTAACTTTGGGTAACTTTGGTCAACCTTAAGAGATATAGCAGGGGGGTGGATGTGGCTTGAGTGGTTGGCTGTCCGTCTCCCTTAAAGAGGGACCCAGGTTCGATCCCTGGGACCTCCCGGTAAAAATTTTAAAAAAGGAAAATATAGAAGGTGCATGGGCCACCAGGCCCCATGTGCAGGTGCTCTGCCAGGGCCTGCAAGCCATGCAGCAAGATGATGATGTAACAGGAGAGTGACATAAGAGAGAGCCAAGATAAGAAGGCACCAAAACACCGGGAACTAAGGTGGCGCAGGCAGTAGGACACCTCTCTCCCACATCGGAGGTTCCGAGGATTGAATCCCAGTGAAGACAGGAGAAGAAGGATAAGAAGAGAGGGCAGGAAACGGACACAGAGTCCTCAGTGAGTGGACAAAGAAACAGCAAAAACAGGGTAAAAATGGCTAAAAGTAAATAAATAAATAAATCCTTTAAAGAAATGTATAGTGGAGGAAGATACGGACTATAGTTGGTAATAATACTGTAGATGCTTTTTCATGATTTGTTAGCAAATGTTTCACAACAATGCAGGGTGTTTGTGGGGGGGTGATATGTGGGAGCCCTGTATGATGTTATGTTTGTTTTGTAAGTTCACGATGTTTACTAAACACTTGGTTTATGTATGTTCATGTATGAATGATATACTTCAGTAAATTGTTTTTAAAAAAGTAAAAAAAAAAAAAAAGAAATTATAAAGCAAAACTTATGA
>PVKH010011398.1:7343-17889 GCA_004027955.1 Chaetophractus vellerosus
TTAATTCATGTCAGATATGGTCACCTTAATGAAGCTTTAAATGTGCCTAGCAGCATGACTTCCTTGAAGGTCATAGTGCCATTTTGACTAGGTGAGCACTGCTAGAAAGTGTTTAAATGTATTCAGTAAACCAGGATGCCTTTTTTTTTGTCCATTTAGTTCCTAGGTATTGGTTGCTTTAGGTTTACTTCAAGAATGCACAATTTCTGATTTTTATATGGCAAGAAAATATGTGCAGCATTTAAAATATAATTCTCCTTCATGGCAGCAAAAACCATTTGAAATCAGGCGTTTCTTAATAATGTGCTGCATAGTGAAGAGCAAAAAATTTAGCCTATTTTAAAATCTCAGCCTTTGTAAGTACATTTGGCATTAATTACATAGAAAATTGCTTTTGTCTACTTCTCTATAGTGCATATGGCTTCATTTGGTTTTCATTTTAGCCTCTAGAAACTGTTTGACAAGGTACTAGAAAAATTGTTTCCACATCATGTCAGCTTCAATTCCTGTAAGGGGCTTTAAAACATTCTGGCATACCATAATAATCACAGAGTGCTTTGCATTCCTTTATCTCTGGGGAGATCAAAGAAACATGCAAATTAATCTCTGAGGCATTTCTATGAGGTAGGTATCAGCATTATTTTCATTCTCTCCTGATATAAATGAAGAAACTGAGACTCTGGCTCTGTGAGGCTATTTGAGAGTAATTGAGCCAAGAAAAAGAGGTGGGCATCCAGACACATATGCCTTGTTAAATTTGATGGACGACCTTTTTTCTTTTAATAATCCTTTTTGTGTTTGAGTTAGAAGAAAGATATGAGGAAAAACAAATTAAGATGAAGACATGAGAATTAACCCTTTCCTTTTTTTTTTTTTTTTCTCTAACAGATTTTTCCAAAGGATCCTATAGATATGCACCAATGGTGGCATTTTTTGCATCTCATACATATGGAATGACTACACCTGGTCCCATCCTATTTAATAATTTGGATGTCAATTATGGAGCTTCATATACGCCAAGAACAGGAAAATTCAGAATTCCATATCTTGGGGTATATGTCTTCAAGTACACCATTGAGTCATTTAGTGCTCATATCTCTGGATTTTTAGTGGTTGACGGAAGAGACAAGCTTGCATTTGAGTCTGAAAATATTAACAGTGAAATACACTGTGACAGGGTTTTGACTGGGGATGCCTTACTAGAATTAAATTATGGGCAGGAAGTGTGGTTGCGACTCGTAAAAGGAACAATACCGGCCAAATTTCCCCCTGTTACTACATTTAGTGGTTACTTGTTATACCGTACATAAGTTAGTTTGAAAGACAGACTACCAGATTTACTGAGAAGCAGCAGTGTTTTTATTTTTCTTTATATGCACATCTGCTCTGCTTTTGTTTTTTCTATATGAAATGAAAGTCAACTTTTAAGAAAATTCTTATTAAGTTGTAATTTCATGTATTTCATAAAATTATTTGAATATCTTTTGGATAGCTTTTGGATATAATGGAGTTCTTCTTGCTCCTAAAGAGATGTAGTGGTACAGAAAACAAAGTGCATTTATTAGTGTATCTATCTCTTTTCATTTTGTCACAGTAAGTCATTCCAACGTAAAGTAGTCTAATATAAATGGTAATCACCCAATATTGTCAGTCATAGTAGCCTTTCCCATAAAGCATTTAATTTTGTTATTGAATAGTTTAGTAATTCCTGGTGTATTCCATAGAAAAGAATACTACTCTACAATAAAAGGAATGAACACAGTGCAGTATATATAAATCTCATAATAATTATGAAGGAAATTTCAAACTGCAGCCATGCTGACGTGACAAAACCTTGACTAATTTTGCAGGGAACTCTGAAGACAGTATTGCCCATTGGAATGTCCATGTTGAGAAAAAATTTCTAGTTTCATACCTGAGCTTTCCTTACTGCAATAGTCAAGCTGCCAGGAAAGAGGGTGACCCAGGAGATGACAACTGAGAGTGAATGAATGACAGTTTCTATCCTGTTGTGTAAATGTGTCATTTTCAAAAAACCTCTGAAAAGTTTTCATACTTTTTTCAGTTCTGGCCTAAAAATTCACCATAATCTAAATGGTGTTCATTTTATTTCTTTAAGTACTCACAGCTGAAATAGAGTTTTTGCTTTTTGTTTTCCAAATATACTTTTCAGTGCAGAATCCAGTGATTTCCATGTACTGCTTTTTCTTTAATATTAGCAGAACAGAAGAAGGCAAGTCATTTGATAATATTTGACATTGCCATGCACAATTTAATATATTGATTTTTGTAACTGGATAATTAAGGATGTTTAGGATTAAGTGAGGCTTTGGTGTTTGTAATTTTAATTGTTTTATTCTTTATATTAATACACATTTACAGAAATACACAATTAAATTACAAATTTCTACCAATAGAAAAGGGGCTTTATAGCAAATTTTAAGTTACAGTCTTGCTTTGCAATTTTTAAGAAAATCACCCAATACAATGTCAGACAATTAATTTAGTAATGCATTCTAATTGTCATTACCATATTTACCCATGTAGAAAAAATTTTAGTGTTGGGATTTTTAAAAAATTTCTTCCATGGGGACAGTGGACTATCATTGATATTATGTTATAGATTTAATTCCAAAGCCCTTCTTCCTCACCAGAACTTCCTCTTCAGCAAGCTCTAAGACCTCAATCACTGATGACAATATCACATTCATTTCCTCATCAATTATTTAGTAAATACCTACTTTGTGACAGGCATGATAAATCACATAGCAAATAATATACAAATAAATATCACCTGAGTTGATATAGACAATAGCTGCATTTGTAATAAATTTTCCAGTCATGTTGACCTTTTCTAGCACTAAAACCATGGGTAGCTTTATAAAAAGGGAAATGTTATCTTTAATTATCACTCTCCTCCTTGTACTGAAACCTTGACCAAACTTTCATTGTCTCCTTTTGAATCACTCCAAGAACTGATCACTTTGATATTCAAAGCCAGTTTTGCCTAAAGTTGCTTTGCCTTGTTTGTCTTGTAATTTTTGTTGTACACTGTTTATTTTTTTGTTGTTGTTACATATCCCCCCCTTTCTGCTTGCTCTTGCTGTGTGTTCATTTGTGTGTGTGTGTTCTTCTATTTCTGCTTTGTCTCCCCTGTTGCGGCGACGCACCGAGTCAGCTCACCGCACAGGCGGCTTGCCCAGCTTGTGGGCGGCTCTGCTTCCGTTCGTGGGCAGCTTTGCTTCCGTTCACGGGCGGCTCTCCTCCATTCGCAGGTGACTTGCCCTGCCTGTGGCGGCTTTGCCCCGCCCATGGTGGCTTTTTGCCCTGCCCACGGGGGCTCTGCCCCGCCCACGGCAGCTTGCCCTCTCAAGGCGGTCCGCCTGCTCGGAGAGGTCCCCAGGAACCAAACCCGGGGCCTCCCATGTGGTGAACTGGCGCCCTATCCACTAGGCTACAGCCGGCCCCCTACACTGTTTTTTTTAACATTTAAAGTGTTCATTCTGAGATTTAGTCCTTGAGCTGTCTGTTCCTCAAGTTTATATTCAGCTAGTAATATGACAGAGGTTTTCCTTGAGTGTCAGGAACTAATAAAAACAAATGAAGCAAAAGCATCTTTCATAGTCTTCACAAATTGGTTCTGCTTTCGCTGGGGGTATCCCTTAAGAGTTTCTCTCAGAAAACTTGTATCAAGAAGACTCTTATCAACTCCTATCAAGAATATCATCCCAATGTGAAGGCAAAGTGCTAGGTTCTCCCTGTCTTATCTGAGTCTGTGTGAAGCCTGCTTCTTATCCTGGGCTTGTGCTTGCTCATGGCCTTAGGAATTCTCCCCTTTACAGGAATTCAAATGCTACTTTTATGAAATAGACTCTGTCCCACTCCTGGGTATTCTATTGTACAGGCATACCTTGTTTTATGGCACTTCATTTTATTGTAGTTTGCAGCCATTGCATTTTCTACAAAAAAACATTGGCACCATTTTTCCAATAGCATGTGCTTGCTTCGTGTCTCTGTGCCACATTTTAATTAAGCTATGTACATTGTTTTTTAGACATAGTGCTATTGTACACTTAATAGACTACAGTATAGTGCAAACATAATTTTTATATGCACTGGAAAACCAAAAAGAAAAAAATCATTTAACTCATTATTGTGATATTTGCTTTATTGCAGTTGTCTAGAATTGAACCTGCAATATCTATGAAGTATGCCTGTACGACTTAATGCCGGTAATCTTTTGCCTTAGGCCACTTCTACTCAATTGTTTCTGATACTGCTTTAGCTATCTATGAGCTGTTTCTGCTGCCTGCACGATAAGTACTGAAATGGTGAGCCTGAGACGCATATCCTGGTTCAGGTTTCAGGCTTCTACCTGATAGATAGGCACCAACATCCAGACACCCCAGTATGTAAATAAGGTTTACTCTACTCCCTTCTGAACAAGGCTAGGGACCCACAATGGGAGTGCAGGCTGGCTCTCCACCACATGGGGTAGGGGTCGGGGGACAGCAAGGGCACCAAGAGCTCCTCCCACTGTTTTTAAATCCATTTTTTCTTAATTTGGCTGTCACTCACTAACTGCACCCCTTTAACTGTTTTCCAGTGTTTTGAGGTAGGAGGCTCTGCCAGTTTTTGCTAGTTGTCCAAAGTTCCTGTGAGGGACTAGCACTCTGGAGCATCTCACACTTCTAACTTGGTTGACCCTATGCCCTAAAATTGCTTTTCCTTACTATTTTCACTAATAAAAAGTTTTCATTTAGGAAGAATGGAGAATATTATTTAGACACTAAGATCTGATTAAAATAAGCCATATAATATTTGTTGCCTTGACTATATTAGTTCTCTGGGAGATTTTTTTCATTTGCCTGTTGGTCTCATAAATTTACTAACACAAATGAATCTCTAATTTGTAGAAACTCGTTAAATTTTATATGTACCTATTTAAAGCTTTTATTATGCTCTTTTCACCTAAGTTTGAAGAAAATGGGTACACTATTTGATACCTTAGCTTAGAAAAGGACCCAGGTTTAAATATATATGTGTATATTTATACACTCTGCTTTATTTATATCAGATTTTTCACATTGGAAGCTAGTAAGTCATATTCTTTGTTTTCATCAAAGGCAATTTTTAACATAGCAAAATTTTCTTCATTATTCATTATTCAAAACTGTTTGTTTCTCGTCTATTAATGCAGGGTATATGTGGGATACCATAAAGCAAAAAATATAGGCCTGGCCTTCCTGTAGATTTCAGTTTAGCTGGGTTGCTCTCTCTTGTTGATGGCAAAGATGCTTGTTGCCTCAGTGATTTCAAACTTAAGGTTTCATCAATAAGCCAGCGAGTGTTAAACACCTTCCCTTGAGTGCTTTTACCACAGCTCAGTGAGAATTCTCAATGAGCTATGCTACTTTTGTGCTTAGAGAAAGCAACAAAAAGTAGTATTCATTTCTCTGGACTGGCATCCTAATTATCATATGCTGGAAAAAAATCCAAATTTTAGATTTTTTATTACTGTTATTCATGGATGTCTTCATGGATTGTCAAAGCCAAGGCTTTTGTCAAAACATTTTCCAGATACTAAGCATTGAAAGTAATAATATTTAGAATGGTGCTTTAACACATTATATTCATGGTGTTTTTAATATTTGTCTATCGTAGAGCCTGGTTGTAATGTGCTTTTTTATTATTTAGGTTTAAATCAATACTTACAAAAAGCCTACTGAAAGTAACATGAAAGCCACTGAAAATCCTGCATTACACAGCCCAGGAGTGGGTGTTTTTCAATGTCTAATTTGTATTCAGAGATTTATTTGGAATTCCTATTTGGGGCGATTTGTATCAATACTTAATATCAAGGCCACTGAAGTTAACAGTGGAAATACTACGTGATACAGCCTAATAGGTGGATGTCCTTATAAATATAGATATTCTACTCTACTTTGCTTATTTTAGCCACTAATGATACTAAAAAGATGACAATTGCAGGTACTTTCCAAATTTTTGAAAGTTTATTTCCCCTTATTTATCTTTGCTATCACCACCATAACCATCAGCACATTTAATAATGCATAATCTTGTATAAAGATAGCCACACTTATATTTTTCCATCTATATGAAATCTGTGGATTATGATGACAGTAATATGCCAAAAATGTATGTAGGAAAATACAGTTTTTATATTCCTTAGTCATTACCAAAAATAATTTAACATAGCTGGCTGCTTAATATATATGGTAAGAAAAATATTAAACATAGACCACAGTCTCAGACCTTCATTCAATTCCCTGCTGTACCTTATACCTTAACCCACCACTGTAGATTTGCTATTTAATAAACTTGTTTAGATCTCTTTATTCCTGCTGAGGAGGTAACTAAATAGTGTGGAAATTATGCTGTAGATGAAATTCAAGTGACCCTCCAGAGATTGAATATCTTCTATTGTGACTTTGATTGCCCTTTCTGAATCCTGTCATTAAATCCTTGAGTCACAATTCTATTTCATAAGCTCTAATTTTATTTCATTTAAATAGTTGGTACACTGACAGGTCACCAGTAGGTTTTATCCTATCACAAATCTCTATATTCATAGAAACTATGAGCTCTACACAATGTAATGGATGGAAGCAATACCAAAGGCCATCCCTGCATTTTTGTGAAATTTTGGTTTCTTCCCATGTGGAAAATAGAACATCTGCATTGAGGAAAATATCATATTAATCTCCAACAATAACACTCCTATATACCCCAAAAGCATTCTTGGGTATCACAAAATAACCTATCTTTTAAAATTTAAGAATTACATTTTAGATCTCTTTGGAGAAATATTGGTAATCAAAAACTGGTTCTATAGTCTCTTCTAATGTATAGGTGGACTAGGGTGCCTACAGAGTGTTGTAGTATTCCATGAGGCCATATTCCAATTGCATATCAGTAAAGTTTTTGGCATGACAGGCAGTGAAAGATCAATGAGATCAGTAAATGCACAGCACATCCTGGGGATGTGGCAGGAATTCGCTGTCTCAAATTCATGGTGATCCTTTCAGAAGTTTTCCTAACAAAATTCATTTTACTCAACCTAATGGAGACACATAGTTGAAACTGTAACCACCAAACCACGAACTACTATTAATTTCTTTATTAATCTAGAGAGCTAAAATGTGACACCTATATTTGGTTAATATCATTATCTTTCTTGGGTAGGGATTTTAGACTTGTAATGAAAACATAACATTTTCTTAAGATGCTCTCTTTATGGTTATAATGATCAGCCACTACATGCCCTAACAATATCCTTAATATTCTGATGCAGTTTTGCCATCAAGTTAGGTCTATTTCACTCCAATGGAAGGAATATTTTGGCAAGAGATCTCTTAGAAAATTGTTTGCAATTGGGCCAAATCATCCCAGCATCAGGGAAAATGACCATTTTCAATAGCCAATAATTATACGGCATTTGATCTTGCTATGCTCTTTTTGATGTACACATAACCCAAAGTTTCTAATCTACCTTATTTAATGATAGTATAAATGTTAAAACATCATTTTTTCTACAATTTACTGGTTTTCAAAGTTTATAAATCAAAAGCAATGCAAAATTTTAGGGAAAATATTTTCTTTTTCTATTGATTCTCATCGTCTGGTAGCTTCCCAGTAGATTTTATGGCAGAGACAAGAGGAAGGAGAACAAAAACAAGAAGTAGATGAAGGAGGAGGACAACAAAACTCAGGAGGAGAAAGGGGGAAAAAGAGGAAGAGGAAGAGAACTCCAAGGAGGGATAATGGGAAGGAAGGGAGTAAGAAAGAGAAGAAAAACAAAACAAAACGAAAATAACCATGGCCGAATTGGTCAATGTTGAGAGATAGAGCATAGCCAGAATAAATTTATCCTCTGTGGCCAGATACAGGATGAGATAGCTTGGAACCGGGAAAACCGCCAGAGATGAAAGATGCTGGCACCATTTCATCAACTTCCCCCAGCCTAGACTATCTAAAACATTAGCAGAGGTAATCTATAATGAATGGTAGGGAATTGCTGTTGTCTCCAATTGCCATTGTGAAAAACTGGATTTGTCTTGAAACAATTTTAACACATAGTATATTATCTTAACATACTACATAAATAAATGTGGGTATGGTGTTTGGAAAATGAAGCTTTTTATAAAATCTCAACATGTATCAGAGGCCCAATTGTTATGATTTTTCCTTCCTAAAATATTTATCTCCTTATCCAGGATTTTACCACAGTTTTTCAGCATGAATGGAGGCATTCTAGAAGGTGCATTATTTTCTTTTCCAACCCTTTTGTTGGAAATGGCAAAGAAATAAGGACAATTCTGTTCCTTTTGTTACTCTAAATCTTAACTCTGATCCCTAGATTCACCCTACCTGTGTTTCTGGGTAATACACCACATTTCTTTGGGAACCTCTCAAACCACTATCATTTACTGAGCAATCACAACTGTTACAGTCCCAGACAAATGGCATTCGCAATGTTTACGTAAGGACTAGCCAAGACCTAACTGCCTCTCCCTGCATTCCATTGGCATGAACTTTTATTCATTTTTTCCCCTACATTCACTTGTTTTCTATGAAAGCAAGCCCCAAGGCAGGAAATCACCTTCTCATTACCCAACAGCTTGATTCTCTAAATGATCCACTGAATGAAGCATGCGAATACATGGTCTTGCAATTGAAAGGGAAAGCTTTTAGTCGTTTTGCGTGCATGGTCCTGTTTCTGCTTATTCTTTTCTCTTCTCTCTTTCCTTTTTAAAATGCAGTACTTATGTTTGTACTATCGTATTTAGCTTACACCTTCTGTCTCTCTCTTTCGCTCTCACTCGTCTTTCCTTCTTCCCACTCTCTCTTATACTCATTTCCATAAGCCATCATTTAAAAATGAACAGGTAATATAATCCTGCTGTTTCTTTTTCCTTTTACCTTTCTGCTCCATATTTTAAAGGTCCAGTAGTAATCATAAACAGAGTATAGAAACTATTTTATTTTCATTTGAAATTTATTTCCATTATATATAATACTAAGGAAGGACTAAATTGTATTTTTCTTTATGAAAGTATTACTGTTAATGTACTGTTCAATAGGATTCTATATCCATCTAAATAAACTTTAAAAACTGCCATCTGTATAATATATTTCAAAGAAAAAATTTATTTATGCCATTATTTAAAAATGGTACCCAGCTTAATGGATGACATTTGACATTTACATGAAATATTTGTCATTGCAAAAGACATAGGGAATTTCAAAGGGAAAAAAACTGCACCTATGGAAAAATATAGATACCTTTATAATCATGTAATATAAAAATAATATAAAACTAAATAAAATTATTTATAATAATAGAAGCTGAAGAAATCTATGGAATAAATTAGCCACTATACATGCAAAAAAATTCTCAGTCAAAACAATTCCTTCGTATCAGAAACCTTTTGAATTTACAGGGCTCACATTATTGAAAATCAGTCCATTTCAATTGAAGAAGATTAAGCATGATGAGTGCTAGATTGTCTCAGATGAAATCACATGTGCTAACAGAACATCTGTTACAGCCTCCTTTTGGTTATTTTATTACAAATGTACAACCTATTACAATTAAATAACATGATTGCAATTATAGACATTTTGAATAAAGTGTAATTTATAGACCTCTCCAAATAATCAAACCAATTTTGCAAATCACCGAAATAAAAAAAAAAGAAAAGATTTGGGAACCTTTATATATATTGCTTTTCATAACAAAGAAATACTTTTATTTAGTATCTATATTCAGGCATAGCTACTATAGAAAAAAATAATAGAATCCCAGAATCAAAAACAGGAAGTGTGTACTTATTTGTTAAGTAGTTTGGAGCTATTTCACAGGGAGTTAACACTGGCTTTTCTTGTTTAGGATATCAATGGCCAATATATAGCAAATGCTTATTTAATATTTGTTTACTGAATGCTTGATTTGACAAATATATGAGTGAGGTATTCACTCCACACCACCACAGAAACTTTAAACAACCAATTAGAATGGCAGAAATATATTTCCCAAAGTTCCAGTAAACAGTTAAAAGATTGCAGTAACAAGGTGAACACTAGATCAAGAAAGAGGCCACTTTCCCCATTCCTCACCAGCTCAGCAAGAGCTGGCCCACACTTATAGGGTAAGTCCCTGGTCCTGGTTCCAGAGGAAGCAGGCTAACCCTTATGCATACATTGGTATCATGTATATCTGTCCCAATATGTCTGATGCTGGCCTGAGTGACTGAACCAGGACACTGGTCATGGGCTCACCATCCCAAAACTTGCCCATGGCAGAAAAAAATGCAGTGGGATGATGTATTTAACATGCTGAAGCAAAAAAAAAAAGTCAACCATGAATTCTATATCTGGCGAAACTCCTTCAAAAATAAGGGAGAAATCAAGGCATTCCCAGATAAACAAAACTCGAGGAAGTTCTTCACCACTACACCAGCAGTAGAAGAGATGCTAAAGAGAATTATGCAGGTTGAAAGAAAAGGTCAATGAGACAGCAGAT
>PVKH010011399.1:0-17779 GCA_004027955.1 Chaetophractus vellerosus
GCATTACACATGGGCAACCTAGAGAGGAATATGGTAAGGTCCCTGCCCTTAAGCAGCTTATTTTATGGAATGAAATACATGAACAAATTAACATTTTAAGGATTGTGATAGAAGAATCCACGGATACTGTTTGGGTGTGAAGGACTCCATTCTTCATGGTAAAATGACGACATACACATCCTCTTCTCTCATGGCACACTTTTGAGGGCAGGGATCATGCATCATTCCTCGCTATGTATTTAAGGACCACATCTTACTAATAATAACGCTAGATGTTTCTCTGAGAAAATAAATTGAGTGAGTGAATGATACAGTTGGTGGTTAGGCACCACTGGGGAACGACTAGTCCAAACTCAAAAGGAAATAGCACCATGGTTCAGCATTTAGGATGCCTCACTGGATTTTAAAGACCCATCACATCATTTTTCAATCCTAAATGATATGTGAATTTAAAATGATAATAGGAATAAGATATAAGAAACTCAGCTCTTTTTCATGACTGAGAATGTGCTCATGGTCTGTCCAAAATACACTCAGCAACTTTGATTTTAATAAGCAAATCCTAGAGACCCAACGTGGGGGTGCTCTCTTTCGCTTCTGTGGGCATGTGGGAAGGGGAACGGAGCTGGTTAGGAGGAGGACCTGCCCACCCAACACATCCGCGAGCCTCTTCTCCTTCCTCTTTGGCCTTGCTGTCATGTTCAAGTTAAACACTTGGGCTTCTTAAAGATGTTGAGGACAGCTGCAAAAGCGCTCACTAAATGACTGCAGACAAATTGGACCCTGAAATATTTCAGTGCTAATTCGATGCATGTGTTTGGGGAGTGGCAGGATTAAATGAATGATGAACTGATGTATATGTGAAAGTCATTGCATTTCTTGAGACAAAAACCTCTAATCCTTCAAGTAACTAAAGGTACGGTTACTCATGCTTCAAGATGTAAACCACTCTCAGGGAGAAAGGACGTATCTGAACTTTCACGTGCTCTTCGAGAACACTGATGAGTCACAGGACAAGTCATAAGCTTGAAGGGTTAGTCCAGCTTCCAAGAGTCTCTGACTCAAGATAGATAAAAGGACGTGCTTATTTAACCCAGGGGATTTCAACATTATGGAAACTCATTTCCCATAGAAGTAGAACAGTATATAAATATAAATCACTTCAAAAAAGCAGTTTGGAAAATTCATATATAATGATAAATGCATAAAAATTACTTACATGATTTGGTTCATGCCTTTGACATTTATTCATTCTTTAATTTATGGATTGATTATTAATTCATTTATGTATTCATTTACTGGCTCATATATAGAGTAATTAGAAGGTTTTTGAGCACCTGCTCTGTGCCAGGTACTGTGTTACTGTGGATACAAAGATTAATATGACCCACTCCCTGCCCTTGAAGAACTCACCATTTAGATGGGGATATAGGTCCATAAAGAGAAAGTTATGATACTCTGAGCCATGTTTAGTGATAAACACAGAATATTGTAGTGGTAAAGAAGAAAAGGGTCCCTAAAATGAACCTGTGCTGGGGAGGGGTTTGGCAGGTGGAGTTCTCCTGGGGCAGTGGGAGGCATCCAGCACGAGGATGGGTTTTCAGGCAGGCTCTGAACCAGGATAGTCATGGAAGCCGAGAGGATAAGGGGATGGAAACAAGAATCATTTAGGAGGTAGAACTGATGGTGATATGGCTGTGAGTCACAGGGGATAGGGAAATTGAGGCAGAAATTAGTGAGGGACTGCCTGGGGTAACTGGGGAGGCCACTCACAAAAGTAGATAATATAGATATAAGAGAAGTTTTAGGGTAAAAATTGGAGACATAACCTTTGCAATGACTCACAGACAGGACAACATCTCCCTTCAAAATGCCCTTCACAAAATGGCGCTCCCTTCAATAAGCTTATAAATCATCCCGTGTGTACCAGCATTCTTGTTAATGCCCAAGGCTGCTTTTCCAGGCTCTGTTTGCTTCCATCCATCCATTCATTCATTCAACAAACATTAAGTCCCTGATAGAAACTAAACTTTGGTATATACAAGATAAGATATGGTAGCTTACATTTCAGTGAGAAGCACCAGGGTGTGATGGATTAAGTCTTGGAATTCGAGTCAGATAGGCCAGCATCTAAATACTGTTGCCACCGCTGACTAATTGGAGACCTTAAGCAAGCTCCTTGACTTATCTGAGCCTCTGTTTACTTGTTTTCACCAGAGTTTTACCAGAGTTCCTCTGGAGTTTGGAGTAAAAATATATGGACTGCCAACACAGTGTTGGTCACCCTGTATGTTCTCAGTGACAGTTATTAGTTTGATAATTATTATTATAATTAGATATACACAAGTACACACACGATTTCATCAAACTGAGAAAAATATTCTGGGAGATAGAAGCCCAGAGGAACACATAGGGAAACACATAGGGAAAGCACCCAACCCAGGGGAACAGGTAGAAAAGACATGTTCTTAGAATAGGTAAGATCTCAAAAGATAGATGGAGACAGCAGCTGAAGAAAGGGGGAGAGTTTTCCAATAGGTGCCATAGTATTTACATATATATATTTTTTTTTGGGGGGGGGGTGAGGTACCAGGAATTGAACCTGGGACCTTATACATGGGAAGCAGGCACAAAACCACTGAGCTACATCTGCTCTCCGCCTTTTTTGGCATGGTTTTTTAAAGGTATCAAATCCATAAGTGGAGATGAACCCGTTTGGGCAACTGTGAGTCATTCAGCATGGCCTGCGCAGGTAGTAGGCTGAGGAGTGGTGGCTGCTGAGGCTGGACAGTAGGCAGGGCCAGCTCTTGAAGGATCTTAGGTACCCTCTTCAGATAGTGAAAGCTGGTGAACCAGCCAGCTGGGGAGTTCCTTAGGGGGTCACTGAAGCTACATCATGGAGAAAGCTTTAGAGGGAGGAGCACTTGAGACAGGGAACCCCATCATGATCTTGGTGTAGTCACCATATAAAGAACGTGGATTCGAACCCAGGCAGTGACAGTGGGAAGGGACATGGAGATTGTATCAAGGGACATTGCAGTAAAAATCTACAGAACCTACTAATTGATTATGGGAGCAGTAAGGGAGGTTTCTGATTGGGAATCTAGTTTTCAGTATATACTACTGCCTGAAGGTCTATGGGAGGAGGGAGAGCAGAACTGGGGGATTGCATAATGGAGGTAGGGAGGGTTTAATTTGGCGTGCCCATGGACAATCACATGGAGAAGCCATAGACGGTTGACTGTTGGTCTGGCAATGATGAGAAAGTGCTGGGATGTAGAAGCCAGGTCCAGGTCTCATGCTTGATAAAGGTGGCATCTGAGGCTGTACAAGTGGATGTGATAGTGTGCCTTAAGTGAGAAGAAAATGGATTGGAGTATGGGGAATTCTGGAAAACACCATTTAAAGGATGAGCAAAAGCAGCGGGGCCTACAAATGGAACTGAGAAGGCTCCAGAAAAGTAGGGGCAAAATCAGAAGATGTAGCAACATTCTGAAGAGTGTTATGCAAGTGTCAAGTAAGACAAGGAATGAATGTGTCCATTAGCTGAGCTGATAGTGTTTCCGACCAAGGAGAGTAGTGAGCAGAGGATTTATTGCCAGGGGTTGAAGAGTGATGACCTGGCCATGGAAGAAATAGAGACAAAGTGCAATTTCTTTCCTCTTTAAAGCTCTTCTCCACATCTTTTGGTTCTTCTCCTCAAAACTAGGCTCTGTGATACAGGACATTCTCCTTGGCTAAAATCCTCATTGCTCTGCACAACCCCATGGCAAGTACTCTGGCACTTTTCTTCCCATGGTTTTACCAATTAACTGTAGGAAGTGGATCAGCAATGGTGCTCATCAGGGAAGGTCTTCCAGCCAGAGCCCCATTGCTGAGTTCGCCCCCTGAGAGTTGGCGCTCTTGGCTGAAAGCAGGCCTAAAGATAGAGCGAAGGAAGAATATTAGGGACTGATCACCTAGGTTTAATTCAGGGGTCAACTCACTTTAATGGACTTTAATGGTCCATTGGGATTTCCTCCCCCACCCTCCACATTGTCTCTAGTTAGTCTTGCACATATACTTTTAGATGCCCAGGTGAGTTAGAGGTCTTAGTCCTGTCATGCTGTACTTTGTTTCTTTGGGCTTCAGAACTGATTTCAGAATAAGCATATTGATAATTCAACTATGCATCATATTCCATCGACACCAACTACACAGTATAGAAGATGCAGATATTTGAAAGCTCACTTGAAACCACTTATTGCATAGTGCATCGTGCAGCCACTATTGCACAGTGCACACTGGCTCAGAAATTAAACGAAGGTACATGGCTCAAATTTGACCAGAGTAGTCTTTTGAAAATTGTAATAGGACACACAAACACAAATTGCTGGGTAGACCTAGTATAAATCAAGGGAATCACTGTATTCCCATAAAGGATGATTCCAGATATAAGCAGTGGTAAAGAATTCCTGATGACAGGAAGAGTCCCTGACTGACTATTTCATAATGCTCTATGGTCATTTGTACACGGTGCTTTTTTTTTTTTTTTCAAGGACTCAGCTAATGACCTCGAGTTTTCTTCCACAGGTAAATCCATGCGCCCAGCAAGTTCCTCGGAGTCCCCTTGCTCAACAATGTTCTCTGAGAGAAGTCAGCTTTAATGCTTCCATAGCAGCCATTTTATGGAATGAATGACCCTCTCTTATCCATCTAGGATGGTGCTAGCTGTGACCATACATGGGAGAAATGAGAAAATAGGCACTCAAACCAGTTTCTCTGTTCTGGTTCTGTGGCTCAGCTGAGGATCTGTGGTTGTGAAAGGCTGTTTGCTCCTCAAAGTGTGGTCCTGGGGCCCTCAGCCTCAGTATGGCCCGGAAACTTGTGAGAAATGCAAATTCTCAAACCACCTCCAGCCCCAGACCTAATGAATCAGAATCGGCATCTTAACAGGATGTCCAGGAGATTTGTATGCACATTTTAGTCTAAGAAACCCTGGTATAAGGAGTGGATTCAAAACTTCATAATCACTTCTCTCCACCACCACCCCACCATATGTATATGAGAACATTTGGGGGAATACACATATCATATAGGGATTTTTTGTTCTGTACTAATATATTATGTTCATTTTTAACTATTTACAAACAACAAAATTTGAGGAAAGACAAAGTTAAATCTAAATATTAACAGTTTTATTATATTCTTGCTGTACCCAGATAGATTACTGGTATACCCCCACATTGGCAACCCCTGGATTTAGGAGCAAAAAGAGACCTGAAGGGACTCTTAGAATATTTTATATACAATGTACAGTGTACTTAAGTCCTCATAGAACACAAAACACAAATAGAAAGTAATTTAGGGGACTGAATTGAATATATTTATATCCATGGTGTTTATTATTTTCATAACTTTGGGAAATGCACAATCCATTTTCTCTTCAAGGCAATAATTGTGGGATACCCTTTGTGCTAGGAATCAAAATTGAAAGTTTAAATTTTTACTTCTAGCTCCATCATTCAAGTCCATTATTTGCTGTCCCGTCTATGTGCCTAGTTTTGGACTGGCTTCCTCTCTGACTTAGAACATTGTATACATCATCTTTAAATGAGCTAAATCGATTACTGAGTCTGGATGACTCTGAGTCCATTTGAACACATTGTTCTTCCTTCAAACATTAAGTCCCTACCATGTGCCAGGTATTGTGTTTGGCAGTAAGGATAAAAGAATGAGTTAAACAACCCCCTCCTCGCTGAGTCTGGTCTAGAGGGAAAGACAAGCTCAAAAACAGATCATTACAGCAAGACAGTGTTATCATAAGGTGTGGCCAACTTGCAAGAGCCAGAATAGAGAAGCAAGATGAACTGTGCCTGGAAATGGAGGATGTGACATTTGATCTGGGTCTTGAGAGATGAGTAGGAGTTTTCAAGGCATGCAGCAGGGAAGGAATTTGGAATAAAGGGACTTGCCCGAGCAAAGCCTTGGGGCAAGAAACATGCTTTATCAGCACTCCCTTTGGTGAAGTGCTAACACCTCTAATCCAGTCAATCAAATGAAGCATTAACTTGACATGAAACGATAACCCTGAATACTTACAGAACTCTAGGTTCTTGGATTTTCACAATCGAAAAGTCTCTGAGAATAAATTATTTCATAAGGTTTGGCCGCGACAGTAGGTGGAAAGTTTCTCAGTAGAACACAGTAAGTACTGCTCATTTACAGTAAAATCTGGAATGCTTGGGAAAGGTCTGTGCTATGGAAATTGAATTTTCAGATTAACTGCATAAAAATGGAAAGTCTGCTTTAAAAATCTTTCTAATTTTGTTTTCCTTTAAAAAGATAACTGCTGTTAACATTTAAGAGCCATTTTATTTTAATCTTACCTACAGAGAGAAAAAGAGTGATTACACTGTTTATTCAGCTATTAGATTGTGGTTTTTTGGTTATTCAACATATTATCAACATTTTGCCATGAGTTTTAAAAAACTGTAATATTTCAGGTTATAAATGTTTTACAAGTTTAAAACCATTTATGTATTATTGCATATCCATGTTATTTTGAATGTTTTGACTTTCTCATTAATGTAGCAAACACTCTTGAACCTAATCTTGGTGTACATTTCTTATTTATTCTTAGAATCAAATTAACTTGGTTAAAGGTATAAATAAACAGTTTAAAACTAAAATAAAACTACACTAAATCAATCTATCAGAAGTCATCTACAAAGCTGTTCATCTCGGCATACTTGTCATTATGGAATGTTTTTTAAAGTAAACTTAAACTTGATTTTCGAATAGTTGACATATATTTATACTCTTTGGTAATTTGATAAGTGAAAATCGGGTCTCTTGTGGTTTTGTGTTTCGGGGGGGGGGGGTGGCTCCCCTCAGTCCTCTTTGCTAGTGCCACCTCCTCGGCCTACCCTGAGCCTGCTTAGGACTTAGCCTGGCATTGCTTCTCCCACGCTTTGCTGTCTCTGGGGGAAGCCCATCCTCGGACACGGCTCACAGTGTTTGACCTAACAGCAAAGACGTCCCTCCTGCCAGCCTCTTTTGAATGCCGGGCACATAAGTACTGTCCCCAGAGCTTAGCTCTGTTTGGGCTGCTCCCAGGAAGATTCAACCTCATCCCCAAGATTATGTACATGAGTGAGCTCCATGCTAATATAGTACCAAAATGCTCAAACAACCTGGATACCAAATAAGATATGAATGGTTTAAAAATCATGGGAGAGGATCCAGTGTCTTCTGAATCCGTAAAATATCCCCATCCATTGAAATTTCATGCCAGGAAGCCAGGAGTCATCTTTGATACCTCGTCTCCCTCACCACCATCTCCAATATGGCGCCTCTAAGAGATTCCCATTGACTCTGTCTAGAAGGCGTAACTCGGACTCCTCGCTTCTGTCAACCCACTGATATTGTTCTTGTCCAAGCATCAGTATTTTTAGCTTGGATTACTGAAACTTCCTCTTAACAGGACTCGCAGCCTCTGTGCTTGCCTCTTTCCAAGCTATTCTCCATGTTATGTCAAAAATGATTTTACAAGGCAAATCCGATCCGTCTCTTCCTTGATTAAAACCCTGAGTTGCTCACCGTGCTCCCAGGATGAAGGCCCTGGATGGTGTGGGCCTGCTCTCTGCTCCTGCCTGAACTGTTCCCCTCCGCCTGACGGCCCTCTCTCACCTCCTGGAAGTGACCAAGCTCTGTGCCACCTCACCACCCTGGGCTTTGGCAGATGCTGTATGTCCCTCTGCCCAGAACCCCGCGCTTTCTCCTCATTTATTTCCTTGCCTGCCTCTTCACCTGGCTCCCTACCTACCCAGATGCTCCTTATACGTCATGCCCCAACCTGCATGTCCCCTCCTCTGGGGAGCCTTAGGGGAGGCCTAGATGGGACATGTTACATGCTCCACGTCCCATCGATTGTTGCCTCTTTCTCCTCGGTCCTTCCCACAGATGTCTTTGACTTGTCTAATGATTGATTTAATACCTGTCTTCCCAGCTCCACTGCAAATTACATGAGAGCAAGAACCAAATCTGTCTTCTCCTCTGCTGGGCCTGCAGCACCTTGCAAACCCCTCAGCACACAGTAGGTGCTCAGTAAATTTTGGTGTGCAAATGAATGTATAAATGTAGTTGTAAGGCCTTTATGTTTATTCACCTTTTAAATCGTTTTGAAAAATATATTTATAACCTTTGCCTATTTGGGGGTGGGGGGGAGGAGGATTGTTCTTAATTTACCAAGACTTTCTATAATGAGAATGTTAACCCTCTGCTGTTCACGTGTGTAGATATAATTTCCTTTCAGTAAGTCCTACTTGGTGTGTTTTGCTTCTATGTAAGCACACATTGATAATAACCAGCACTTCTACACACAGTCACCTGAGCAGACAGAGTTTTATATGCTGCAGATATTTTAACTACGTACGATCCTATGAGGTATGGGAGTTATCATTATTGCAGAGGTGGAAACTGAAGCTCAGAGGGTTTAAGAAACTTGTGCAACGTTACGCAGCTGGTGCACCCCAGAAGCAGGATGCACTGCTCCTAACCTTTACCCTCCGCTGCCTCTGAAGAAGTGCTTGATTTATTTTTAAGTACAGAGGAGGCAATGTTCAACCTGACTCTTGAAGGACAGGGGGGAGTTAACCAAGAAGGGGAGAGAATGAAGCAGCTTCATGAAGGAATTGCATGTTCACAGATGTGCAGCGATGAGGGGCGTGGGCTGTTCAGGAAAGAGCAAGCCCAGACCCAGACCACAGACTGAAAGGAACACGGTGGAAGACAGGAGCGAGAGCCCATGCTTGGAAGACTCTCTTTTTGATTGCAAAGGCGTTCAGGAATTAACCTGTCACAACGGGGGCCTCTGAAGAAATGTGTGAAGGGAAGTATTGTCTGAATTAGTGCTCTGTGGATGAGTGAGCTTTCTTGTTTCTCCTGGTGAGAGTTATGATGAAATCATGATAATATAACATTGCAAGTAACTGAATGGTATGTTCACTGGAAAAACCCAGTTGACATAATTCTGAGAAATGCTCCATGTGAGGCTATGAAGTGCAAGATTTACCCATCTATCTCTGCTCTTTTCTGCCATTTCTGCCTTTGTTTCAGTGTCGGAAGAAATTGTACCGTTTCTTTCAGAGTAGAGGATGCTGGAATGTGTCCCCATTGACACTGCTGTTCCAATTCTGTGAGCACAAACTGAAAGCGTTCTCTGCTGACACGGGTGCATAGAGTAACGCCCTACTGGAAAGGGAATCAACTGTGACTCCAGTTGTTAAGCATCCAGGCCATTCTCATAGAAGAAACAGTATTTACAAAGGCTAATTGTTTAACATTATAAAGCGTCTATGGGGAGACAGATCAGAAAGGATTCCATAGATGGTCCTGGTTTCGGTGCAACCCCACTACAACAATGGTTAGACTTGTTTTCAGAGTTGCTACTACTAGGAAAATCTGGTTTTCTGCTCTTCAGAGAATGCTGTCTGTACATTAAACCTTGTCTTTAAATTCTTTGGCCTTCTGAATTGCTCTTGAGCAGAAACCTGCTCTTCCCTAGGGTTGCCAGATTTAGCACATATAAATATTGGGTGTGCAGTTAAATCTGAATTTCAGATAAACACTAGTAATAGTAATTAAAAACACTAAAGTTTTAATTATTAATATTGTATGGGACATACTTATACTAAAACATTATCCGTTGTTCATCTGAAATTCAAATTTAACTGCACATCTTGTATTTTACCTGGCAGCCCTAAAGCACCAAAATGGGGCCAATAGTCCTTTGCTAATTAACTACAGATGGTCAGACTGTATTTTTTTACACTGTTTACCAATGGAAATTAGCGGGTCTCAGACTTTGATTGAACGTGAAGGCATTTTGAGGTTTGAAATTTTCTTGTTATCACTCAAATGTCACAAGCGTCTGCTTTCAACTTTGGGACAAGCAGGCAACTCAGAAATATAACCGATCCTTAGAGCAAATTGACCACAATCCAAGAATTCTGGTATTAACCATGTTCCCCTGGGATCTTGTGGGATACAGTTTCTTTATCAGCAAAATGTGGTCAAAGTTTAGAATGACAGTGAAGCTAACTTTCAAAACCTTTTGACATTGATCTCATTGTTAAATAACTTGTTTCCAAATCTGGGATGTGCCTTCATCGTGATAATAATGAGCATGGAAATCAACAAAGAAAATTCTACTCAAAATCCATTAATTACCAATGTGTACAGACAACAATTCTAAATTTATTTTAAGTGAAAGAAAACTTAATCAGTATGAAGCCAGAAAAGCAAGCCAGTCTTAAATCTGTACATATATTTATAACACACTTTCTATATTTCTATGCCTTCACCGTAGCAAGCATAGTATAAATGTGAGGCAAAGAAAGACAAATATGAGTGGTTAAAGGTGGCAGACTCGATATCTTAAGTGAAAGATTTCTTTAGGAAAAATCTGATTGGAAAGTTGCAGAATTATTCACTGCTACATCGTAAAAAAATGCCATGATCCTGTGTCAAGCAGTTTTTCAAGTCATACGGGGGTAGGGGTTAAAGAAGATGGTCACCACCCTTGCTCGCTTCTGTTTTCTTCCTCTTTTAATGTGCTTAATGTCCCCACTATGCCCAGTTTGAAGTTTCATGAAATAAAAACAAGAGAAACAAGTACTGTCCTCAAATACAAATGCCATTCCTTCTGACATTCCAGGTTACAGTCAGACAAACCCAAACACTCTTATTTTTCCTGTCCCTTAACTAAATGGTATTGTTTTGAACCATCTTCTCCTCTGTGTTACATCTGAACTAATCCAGGCAAGAATAGTAAGTGAGATTCCATGAGCTAGTCGAAGAAATATCTTCCCTAAAGAGAAATTTTGGGCAGTACATTAAGGAGGCTAATGCAATACAATTTGCCTTGCCAGACATAAATTTTCCTGTTTTTCCAGTCATCTCACAACAATGCATGTCCAAGCCATGCTGTGATTAGAGGGGAGAATATGCCAATTACCCAAGTTCTTCACATGTTGGAGCAGGGAGAGAGACCAAGGGTGGTAAACCAAAGGAAATTTCCATTTGCTCTTAGCTGTTGCACATTCTTACTCTATAGGAAAGTTAGCTGTTATTAAGTAATAATGTCCAGCTGAAGTTGGTCACTCGTAACAACAGACAGATGTATAATGTTTTATTTGGGTTAGCCAGCTCTCTTGCAAATAAAGGGCCTGAAATTAAACTGTCTTTACAAAAATATTCAGCAAATGATACCTCTCACTTATTCCAGTGCTCAGATTCTTTGCCATGGAAAATGAGCCTCCTGTCGAACCCAGGATCTGTTTAAACTTGTCTCTGCTGAGTAGAGAAAGGTTGACATTCTATGGAATGAAAAAAAAATCCCCATTGAGCAGCAAAGGGTATAACTATGCAAACCACATTTAGAGATGGAAAAGGAATTTATTTTAGTACTTATGGAATTCGAAACAATAATAATGGAGTGGAAACATAGGGAAAATGCTAAATATTTGCCCATAGAGGCAAATGGGATGGTTGGAGGTTCACACGCAATGCAAAATGTGGGACTTGTCTTTAAAGGAGTTCTTGTCACATTTCCAATGTATTCAAGGGCAAAAGGGAGACTTCTCCAGTTCATCAAGCCATCACTAAGAGGCTCTAGCCACACAATCCTCTGGGAAATTGAGTTTGCAATAGTAGTTCCCAAATGTTAGTGAATCTGTTGGAGAGCTTTTCAAAACACAGATTCTTGGGTGGCATCCACAGAGATTCAGTATCTCTTGTGTGCGACCCGAGAACTTGCATTCCTTAGGAGCTCCCAAGTGATGCGGGCACCGCCGCCTTCGGTACAGTGAGATGGATAGTTCATCTCAAGATATTCCATGGCAGCAGAGAGAGAGATTTGCCCATGGAGTGGACTGAGAGTCACAAAAGCTTGCTCCCAGCCCTAACCCTGTCACTGGCTCAGGACCCTGACAGATTTCTCAGCCTTCTTGATCCTTTTTCCCCAGATTTCAAGTGAGGAGTTCAAAATGGATCAGCAGTCCTCAAATTGTCCCCAAATGTCAGATAAATGCCAAACAAAGTCCTTTGCTTTAGGACCTGTCAGCACCTTTAATATTCAAATGTGCTGTGTGACTCTCCAAAGGTAGGGGCAGTGGGGATGTTTGGGTGTTCAGTAAGAAAAGCTCTCCAAAATTATTTGACCATAAATCCCTCTAATCATGGATCACCTGTACCACATACCTGGGGAAGTTCGAGTGAGAGAACTGCCAAGGTCCACTCCCCGCTTTAGTCCTTTAGCCCTAGAATCTGGGAGCTCACCACGGTGCTCCGTTGTTCCCAGCCAGAACAACATTGAAAGCTACTCTAGGAAGATTCCCATCATACAAGAAAGAAACTGCAGAGTGAGTTTCATTCCGTTTCTTTCCTTTTCCAGAAATTCTCATATTATCCCCCCAAAGGATACACCACAGTGACAGAGAGTAACCTCTAGAAGTTGAAATCAATAAACCTGAGAGAGAAAAGCCATAGACAGAGCAGCCCAAAGCAGGACTAGCAACAAGGCCAGGAGGAGAGGGGAGAGACAGGCAGACCCTGCCAAGTGCCTGATCACCCACAGCTGAGCTCAGGGAGAAAGCGAGCCTGGAGGAGAAGGCAGAGACGGGCAGAGCCACGAAGGTAGCCAACCTTTGGGGAGAGAGCTTCACCTGATGCCTTGATTTGGACATTTTTCCCAGCCTCAGAACAGTAAGCTTTTAACCTAATAAATTCCCATTATAAAAGCCAAGCCTTTTCTGGTGTATTGCTCCCAGCAGCTTTAGCAAACCAAAACAACTCATCAAGTGGTAAATGCTGTGTGGTCCTCAAAGCTTGGTCCCCGGGGCCAGCAGAATCTGCATCATCTGGGAACATGCTAGAAATGCAGATTCTCGCCCCCCCCCCCCGACCTACTGGATCGGAAACTCTGGGGTAGCCCCAGCCATTTGTGCTTTAGAAAGCCTTCCGGCTGATTCTGACGTTCTCTGGGGAACTACTCTTATAGCGATGAGATGCTTGGATTGTGCATTCAAACACTCCTTGTCCTGTATCAGTTTCCTCATCTGAAACATGAGATGAGTAGTTGTCCCTATTTCAGAGTCTGTGTGGGAATTAAATTAATAGATAGCACCTTATATAAGGCCTGGCACCAGGTAGGCGATAGATCAAATGTAACTATTAATTCTGTGAGCTCCTGCTAATTCAAATGAACGCCAAGGGCTTGGTGAGCAGGAGCTTATGCGGGGAGAGAGGTCCTCCGTGAATTAATGTGATGGTGGCCATCACAGTGGTTAGGTAGGAGCACAGCCATGGAGACAGGCAGATCTGTTGGCTAATCGGGTCCTACGCACACGTACATTTATGAGCACGTGTAAACTAGTCTCTCTAAGCTTAGTTTCCTCATTTAGGAAATGGAGAGAAGAATATATTCTTCACCAGGTAAAGAGAATGATTAAATAAAACAATTGTTTCAGAAAGTGCCTGTTCCCTTTTAAGTACCCCTTCCCCACGAAAACTATACACAGTATTATGATAATGGGCTCCGGGCCAGCTCAGTGTACCGGTATCATCACAGATCATGAGGCCACAAATCCTTAAACTGGGATTTCTTGCTCGACAGAAGTTGAGAGTGATAGGGTACAGTGCCCTTAGAACTTGCTTTGAGAACTTGTCTCTTCAAGATGAAATTTAAATTTTGGCAATTTTGAAGTAATTTAATGGGAGGAATTACTCACTTTTTCTCTATTGTCCTTAAAAATCAGGAAAATCTTTCTTCTTGCTGGAATCTTCTTTGATTTGGGTTTCCTTTTCCTATTCAGCGTGTAGTCACAGACCAACATTTGGAGTTGGCATCAGAATGTTTCAGGACTTTTGTGGTCTTTCCTTCAAATGCAGTAACTTTTAAGTCAGGCATTTAATCCTAAAATGCAAAAACCTGCTGTAGGACCTCGCAGTTGTCAGGCCGTCACTAGGTTTTGCTGCACTAACAAACGACTGCAAGAGCACAGTGGCTTACGCAGTGAGTTACCATCAGCGGTGGAGCGGTAGCTGTGTTCCAGGTGACGGCGGGGTGGCCTGCCCCGCGATGCACCCCAGAGCAAAGGCCGAGCTGTGCAGGGGGCCTCGGGCTTCTGTGCAGGTGCACCTTGAGCCAGCCAGGGTAGAGCACCTGGTCCACCTGCCATGAAGGGGTAGGAAATGCACCTCCCCACAGGGACGGCCTAGGGCGGGGTTGTTTAGGGATGAGGCCAGCTGCAACTGGGAGCAAGTACAATCTACCACAAGGAACAAAACTGACCACGGCTCTACCGAAAGACTTCCAGTTCATGTCTTCAAAACAGGCCATTTTGAGGGAAGAAACCAAGCTACAAATTTGCTATAATCTCAACCCATACCTCCCTGAGATGCTTATGTTTTCATGGAGAATGAATGCCCACTTCCACAGCTCGGAGAAGCTGTCATTCCTGCCAGCCATCCTCATTCCACAATGGCCTGGGGGGACGAAGGTAAAAAAAAAAAAATGGGTCTCAGAAGGAAAGAAAAATTTACTCAGCAGATAAGAACCAAAGGAGTGCCCTTTGGAATCGGCTGGCAGCCAACTTTGGCGACCTTGTTGTTTTTCAATGAACACGGCCAATTTTTGAGGCTGCCTGAGCAAGGCTATCTGTGCCCTCAACTGGCATTAATGAAGTGAGAAATCAGATTCACATCAGTGGGACCAGAAGCGAAGTGAATCCTAGATTGCTTTGAAGAACAAGGGGGAATATGGCCCAAAGCCAAATGCAGGGTCCCAACACATCTGTTTGAGTGGATAAAGGCACAGGATCCAAAGAAAGGATAGCTAAGCCTGACTGGTTTTATTTTCAGTTATCTTTAAGCCTTTTGAGTTCAGTGAACCCCAAATACATTCTTGTCAAGCACTTTTTTTACTTAATATTTAAACCTGGGTATGCTTAAACTGAAATTTAATCCAGATTTCTGATGCATAGCCAAAGAGGTCATCAAAAATTTGTTTTGTTAAAAATGTTTGACACCCAAGAAACCTTTTAAAACAACTTTTCTTACAAACAGGAAGTCATGTTTTATCAAAGTTTAAAAGCCAGATCCCCAAAATTTTGGAAATCCCCAAATTATGATTTGATCCAGATTTCATTCACACATCACCAACCCCCTTGGGTGGTACTTGGAATTAGTTCAATTGAGGGTTGGATGAGAAGCTCCAGGTTTGAGAAACTGTTGCTCTCTCATTTTTTCTGTAAGCTAATTTTCAGCAGGTGCATTTATTCTTTTGCCCCCTACCCTTGGAACACAGGCTGAAGTTTTTCCCAGGATGGGCAGATTGAAAGCTTCCAAAGTTTGACTCCATAGAGCTCTAAGTTTTTGGAAGTGCTCAATTTGTACTAACTAGGAGAAAAAAAATTAAACTGATTTTTCCCCTAACAAAGCAACCACTTCAAGTTAAAAGGAGGAGCCATTTTTGAGAACTAAAAAAAAAAAGTATCATGTGATAAGAGGTTAGTAGCAGAAGCGGTGGGTGGAAGTCCATTGTGGAAATTAAAGATTTCTCTGTATTTAATTTTGGCTAAATTTTTAAACTAGAATTATTTAAATTTTGGTTAGATTCATCAATTACTGTTTTAAGGAAATTGATACTAGTCTTGGGCCTTTGGATAGCTAGGTCTTCATTGACAAGCGTGGCAGAAATTAGAAATTGCCGAAAATTAATCAACAGTTGTTCTCAATGTGTTTGTGTAATAGTGTTATTTTAGAATGCTATGGGGAAGTGGGGATACGGATCTTCTGCAAGGGGAGAAAGCTTTGATACAATCCAACCTATGTGTCATAGCATGGTGGTTCACAAAGCGTATTCCCCGATGGTTGGTGTCAACATCCCCTGGCAACTTTCTAGAAAGGCAAATGCTTAAGCTCCACCCCTGATCTTAGGAATCAGAAACTCTAAGCCTTCTAGGTGATTCTGATGCAGCTGATGTCTGAGCACCTCTGACTTGGTGGTTAGGAGCCTGGCTGTGTAGGTGCCCTCCTTGCCACTTACCAGCTGTTGGGAATGTGGGCAAGCCATTTAACCTCTCTGTGCCTGTTTCCTCATTAGGGGGATAAAGATGGTACTTACTGCACAGGGTTGGTATGAGAGTTAATTGAGTTCATATATGGAAAACACTCAGAACCATGCCTGGCACATGGAGTTATAATAGTGTCATCTATTTTTTCATGATCATTGTTGTTATATATCCAGAGAGTTCCCACTTTGGACCCTTCTGGCTTTATTGTTGCTTGTTATTTGCGAATCTATTTCTTCATATGTGTAGTACATTTATGGGCAGTTTTCTCTCTGCCAGAACAGTCTGTTCCAGCTTACCGTGGTGGGTTCCTTTGATCATCCACTCTTACGAGAGCCATTTTCTTTGATAGAATTCCTTCCTCTCTGAGGGTGGTGACAGGAACTTCCTTTCCATTTTCCCCATTTTCATTGTTTTGTCCATGACACTGGACATACAGTTGTTCATACAACTAAGTCCCTTTTAAAATGTGCCTACTGTTTAGTTCTGTTTCAAAACTGTGGTTCTTTCTTTTGTCTCCCGAAAACAAATGGTGTGCAGTGTAAACTCTAGGTGACTTTGCGTCGTGTATCTTTTATTAGCTGGAAGTAGGAGAGGGTAAGATTGACTTTTCTAGTCAATATTTGTGAGGCCTTCCCTTCAGTAGAGATATCTCCATTCTAAGGAATTGAAGCAATATAATGAAAACTGGAGAAACAAAGACTTTCTAGAGACTATAGAAAACTACTAATGGTCTGTCTGGAATATTGCTTATTTGTGAGGTGGGAAAAGGAGGGGCATTAGAAGAGAATATCCTTTTATCATTCTTTCCATCCTCAGCTTTTGGTAAATTGTTAATGTCCCTTATCATTTTAAAGGTTAAGCCAAGTGGGTTGCAGAATCACTAAGAAGAAAAAATAAACCCAAGGCAGTAACTTAAAATTATATGAAATAAGTATGTGTACCAACAATGAATGAAGAACAGAATACTGTAAATATTATACTTACATAATAAAGCATCAAGAGTATTGCATACAGGTGAGGCTGATGGTTGTGAAGAAGGAGAAACTGGGTTTAATAGCAGTGATGAGCAGGCCGTTGGCCAAATGGGCTGTGAACAGCTGTAATGGTTTGAGTTTGATTTAATTATGAATTCCAAAAATATAAATTAGATTATGTTTGTAAGCTAATCTGTTCATCTGGGCATGATTAAGTTATGAGTAGGGTGTTAACTGCCACGTCAGTGAGACGTTGAGCCCCACCCCTCGGTGGGCGTGGTCTCAAGTATAAAAGGCTAGACAAGAGGAAGCAGATTGAGAAAAAGCAGATTGAGAAAAGGAGATTTAGAGAAGCAGAGCTTTGGAGAAGGAGACTTGAAAAGCAGTTCTGATGCTGGAGTGAGCCATTCGCCCGATAGTCTACAGCTGCCTTGTGGAGAGACGCAACGCATAGAAAGCCTCATGGTCTACAGCTGAACTCGTGAAGAAAACAGAAGCTAAGCCCGGAGAGAAACGCAGCCCCGGGAACAGAGGAACCCGGAAGCCTGAACCCTGGAGACGTCGGCAGCCATCTTACTCCAACACGTGGACTTGGGTATGGGAAGAAATTTATGCTTTGTGGCCTGGTAACTGTAAGCTTCTACCCCAAATAAATACCCTTTATAAAGACCGACCAATCTTTGGTAT